>JAADYI010000572.1:0-15313 GCA_023338185.1 Lagenidium sp. CBS 127285
GCTCGGTGGATCCGCGCCCGGCAGGCCTCGCGGTGCCGCCGCTGGCGCTGGTGGCGGCGCACGGCCCGCTGGATGCGCACGACCATGGCCGCGTGCCGTCGGAGCAGCGCCCCGAGAGCCCGGGCCCGGGCCTCGGCCAGGGCGGCGTCCGTCAGGGCCTGGCGGAGGCGCTGGGCGTGGCGCCGGGCGAGGAGCCCCCGGGCCTGACGCTGGAGGCTCGTGGCTGCCTCGCCCCAGCGGCGGCGGGTGCGCTCCTGGAGGGCCCAGCTCGCATCCGCCCGGCGCGTGACCTCGCGGGCCATGGCCAGGGCCTCGGCGTCGCTCCACGGGGACGCGAGGGCCATGGTCGTCATCGTCATTGCCACGGCCGTCGTCGTGTCCGAGTGCGGCCGGCGGTCGACGAGGTAGAGCCGCCGCAGGTGCCTCGATCGGAGCGCCCCCCACGGACGACGGACGTCGGCGTCAGCGTCGGCGTCAGCGGCTGGGGCGGCTCTTGTCGTCCCCTCCGCTGCCTGCGCGTCCCCGTCGTCCTCATCGCCGTCGCATTCATCGCATTCATCGCGGCGCGGGCCCATGGTCAAGGCCGTGGGTTGATTGCTGCCGGTCACGACCACCACCCGCGGCAGGAACACCGCAAGAGCACGCGGCCTGGCTGGCTAAATATACGGGAGGCTGGGCAACAATGCCAAGGCTCTGGTCCCGCAGAGACCGAGCCGAGCCCGCCGCCGTGGCTCCTTTGCTGATCGCCCCCTCCTTCCGCTGCCGTCCCGTCGTCACCGCCACCGCCACCGCCCGCAGCACTCGACGCCGGCCCGTCGCGCGTTCGCGTCGTCCATCCCATGGCCCTCAACCGCGCGACGCACGGGGGCTTTTGTCTCTTTGACGAGCGCAACGCCGGGGGCCGCCACCAGACGCGGGCCGAGCTCCGGCGCTTCCAGCACGTGCTCGCCCACACGCGGCCGATCGTCGACGTCGGCAAGGCCGACGAGCTCCAGCCCGGGGCCCCGACGTGCGTTGTCGTGTTGGACCTTGCAACCCGAGAGCCACCCGTCGACTCACTGACTGACTTGGACGCGGACGCGGAACGACGCTGTGACTACAGCCGCGCCGAGACCCTGAGCACGCTCGCCCGCCGCACGCGCGTCGAGCACGACGCCCACGCGCTGCGCATCGCGCACATGAACCGCCGGATCACCGAGTACCATCACAAGGTCCGTCCGTCGGTCGCTCGGTCCGTTTGTCCGGCGGCACTTGACGGGACGCAACGCGTGACGCAGGAGGACGCGCGGCTCCAGGCCACGACCGTCGTCACCAACTTCCCGGCCATGCACCCGCAGACCCAGCGGATCTCGCCCGGGGTCAGCATCCGCATCCGCTCGTGGGTCCTGACCATTGGCCGCCTGTGCAGTGTCCTCGTGCGTCGTCGCACTAACGCCCCCTCTCTACGTCGGCAGCCCCCGGCCCCCGGGCATCCTCCAGGTCGCCGAGCCCTCGCCCCCCGCGCCCCGACGCCCCTGGGACCCGTCGCCAGCGGCCTCGTCCTCTGCCGCGAGCCCCGGGGCCGCGGGACGGCCCTTTGTCGACTTTGCCGACCGCGGGACCCGGGATCTCTACTGCGACGCCCTCCTCGAGTACATCCGCCAGCAAAAGGACGAAGCCGCGGCCCGCGCGACGGGCGACGACGGCGATGCCGGGGCCAACAACGCGCAGGAGGACCCAGACGACAACGACGACGACGACGACGACGACGGAGCCACCGCCACCGCCGCCGCCACGACGCCGCTGCCCCTGGGCTGGGAGGAGAAGCGCGATGCCAAGGGCCGCGTCTTCTATGTCGACCACATCCGCCGACTGACGACGTGGGCCGACCCCCGGGGCTCCTGAGTCTCCTTGGGCCTTGAGCATCAGGAGACAACGACGAGGCCAAAACCCATAGCAGGCATGTTCTACTACTTCTCTCGTTCTCGTGGCTCTGTCTGTACATCCTACTGGCACTCGCGCAGCATTGGGATCTGCGATCTACTACTTACTTGTTTCCTCCTCCTACTGCTGCTGTGCGGTCTTCTTCTTCGTCGTCGTCGAGGTCGTCGTTGTCGTTCGCATTCGTCCTTCTCCTACTGCTGGTGCGGCTGCTGCTTGCTCGAGCCGTGCGGGTGCAGGAGGAGGTCCTTGTGGTGCTCGACGGCCGACTTGAGCGCCACGCGGTCGTAGACCCGGAGCCACTCCGACTTGCGCTCGTGGCCCCCGCCGCCGCCGCCGCCGTGGCCGCTCCCGTTGCCCCCGCCGCGCTTGCTAAAAGCCTCGAGCGTCAGCCGCGCGAGGTTGCTCAGGTTCTCGGCCTGGACGCGGGCCTTCTTGAGCTCGACGGCCGCGGCCGTCACCTCCTTCTGGGCGCTCTTGACGTCGTCAAACGTATGACGGCGGCGGACCGCGAGGTCCGTCGGGGCCAGCATGGCCGTCGCCGCGGGGCTCGCGACGACCGTCGGCTCGAGCTCGTCGTCCCGGAGCTTTTGCAGGACGAGCCCGATGCTCGGGGGCCGCCCCCGGACCGACTCGCGCTGGGCCTGGAGCCGGGCGAGGAGGTACTTGGTCACGACCTCGGCTGGGACGGAGCTGCTGCTCTTGCTGGTGCCGGTGCCGCTCGCGCACTCGGCGGCGGCGGCCCGGAGGACGCTCCGGCGCTCGAGGACGAGCGGGACCACGTCCTGGGGGCTCGCGGTCTCCTGCTGGGGGACGCCCGAGATCGTGACCGTGTCGGCGCCCGTGTCCTCAAAGATGCACAGCTCGAGCGTCTCGTTGATCCGCCAAAAGAGCTTGGTCCCGTCGTAGAGGATCCGTCGGTGGGCCGAGCGGCCCTTGGCCGGCGAGTGCCCGTGCGGCAGCGCGTGCCCATTCTCCAGCGCGGCCTTGTGCAGGGGCGAAAAGTTGACGTGGTCGAGGAGCTTTTGCGCCGAGCGGACCGAGATCTTGCACACCTCGCTACAAGGCACGTGTCGACCCGCGCGTCAGCCGCGAGTCTCGGGGCGGCGGGACAAGCCACGAGCAACACAGGACGCACCACGTGAACGACGGCGCCTCGGGGGCCTCGGGGCCGAACGAGCCCTCGCGGGACGAGCGCGCGCTCATGCTTTTCGGCGTTGGCGTTGGTGGTGGTGGCGACGCTGGTGGCGACGGTGGAAAAGCGAACAACGCGGTCCCAGACTGCGGGCGGCGTCCGACTCGCCACATACATACACACACACACACACACACACCAGAGCCTCGGCCGCTCGGACCAGAACCTCGTTATTCTTGGCCGGGTTTGGCGCGGGGCATCGACGGCGGCGGCGGTGGCGGCGCCGTCGTCGTCTGGGCCGCCTGGGGGCGGTGCGGCCGGTGGGGCTTCATGGCGCTGGTCCCTGGGAGAAGGGGCGTGGTGCTGCTGCTGGGGGTGGGAGTGGTGGTGGTCGTCGGAGTCGAGGTAGTCGTGGTCGCGGCCGGGCTCTTGCTGCGGCTGCCGGTGGTGGCCGACGACGGGGTCGTGCCCTTGGTCGTGCCCCCGCCATTCGCAGCGTTCGCCACCGCCGCCAACGACGACGAAGACGCTGAGGACGGTGCGGTCGCTGCTGCTGCTGCTGCTGCTGTTGCTGCTGGTGAGGGTGATGAGGCTGGGGCCGCGACTCGTGACTGGGACGGCGGTGGGGGCGGCGCGGCCGCGCCAGCGACGGCGCCGCCCGTCACCGCGGGACGCGGGCGAGCGACGGCCGCGCGATGGCGGGCAGTGTCGTGGCGGCGGCAAAAGCCCCCGGCCTTGACGCGGTTGTGGCAGAGCTCAAAGTGGCAGCGGTGGAGCGAGCAGTACTTGGCGCCCGTGATCTTGTCGCAGTGGCCCGCCGAGCACTTGAAAATGTCGCCCCCGGGGCGGATGCGCTCCATCGCGAGGCACGTGGGGCAGTACCAGTCGCCCTCGGGGATCCGCTGCATCGGGGGCTCGAGGCAAAACGTGTGGAACTCGCGCCCGCACTCGTTGTCGCACAGCAGCAGCGACGCGTACGAGTCGTTGCGCCGGCAGACTGAGCAGCCCGAGCCCGACTTGGGGCTCGCCGTCGACGACGACGACGACGACGACGACGCTGGTGACGACGCCGCCGCCGGGGTCGAGGGCGGCGGTGGCTTCTTGCCGCCCTTCGCGCTCTTGGGCGGCGGCGGCGGCGTCGACAACGACGTGGTCGCGACCGACGACGACAAGGACGTCGCGCGACTCGCGAGGGCCCCGCTGCGGGGGACAATGTGCATCGTCACCTCCGACTCGGAGGGGCCATCGGCGCCCGGGACCCGCGTCGTTGAGTCACGCGCCGGCGTCGGGGTCGGTTTTGACGACGCACTGGCGGGAATCGGGGGCGTCTTCTTGATCGGCGGAGCGAGTCGGGGCGGCGGCGTCGCGCTCGGGGCCACCGCCACTGCGCTGCCGTCGGTCTTGGGCGTCGGCGCTGGCTTGCGTCCGGTCGGCGCCCGCTTCCTCGGGGCCGTCGCTGCGTTGTTGTTGCTGCTGAGGCTGCTCGCCGCGGCCATCGACTTTGTCCCCGTCTTGGGCAGATCTCGCATCGGGTCGACGCTCGTGCGCTGCTTGTTGCTGCCTTTGCTGGCGGCTCCTGCAGGGGTCGGCCGCAGGGGCTCCGTCGGCGTCGGGGGCGCGCTGCTCGAGGGCAGGGGCTCGTCCTCCTCCGACGGATCCGAGTCGTCGGCGTCGATGCGCGGGTCTGTCCCGCACCATCGATCGATCACACGGCGTCAGGTCGTCCATCAACGAACGTTTCGGCGACGTGACTTACTCTCGCGACGGGCAGTCCCCGGCGGCGGGGGAGCGGACGCCGCCGGTGCGGGCTCGGGGGACGATGGCGTCTCGTCGACCGGCGTCAGCGCCGGGATCTCCTCGTCCTGCGGTGCCTCCTCGCCCGGCGGCGCGCGCCACGGGCGGCGCGTGAGGTCGTTGCGGAGCCGCAAGGCCGCGGCTGTTGGCGGGAGCGGCGATGGCGGCGACTGCGCGGGGGCGATGGCCCGCAGGTGCTGCCACAATACCGAGCTCAGGCCAAACTGCAGCGCCCCGAGGGCCTCCGCGATGGCCCCGTGCTTGGCCGCCTCCCCCGCTGGCCGCCACGGCAGCACCTCGAACATGTCAAACGACCCGACAAACGCCAGGGCCTTGCCGACCGTGTTCCGCGCCGTCGGCCCGAGCTCGTCGCTACCCCACGCCCCATTGAGCTCGACCTTGAGCTCGGCGGCCATGTACTTCCACAGCGCCAGCGTCGCGCGCATCTCCTCGTCGGCGACCTTGCGCGCCTCGGTCCACATCGTGTCGAGCATGCCGTGGGCGGGCCCCGACAGGGCCTCTACGGGGACGAGCTTGCCCAGACGCGCCCAGAGGCTCCAGAGGACCGAGTCGGCGTTGTCCAGGAGCGTCTCCGGCGAATCCTCGTGCTCGGGGGCCTCCGGGAGATCGGCCATCCGCATGATCGTGTTGTGCAGCCGACGGGCCTTGACCGCCATCGCCTGCCACCGGGGATCGTCCTCGTGGAGTCCGTCGGGCCAGCGAGACGGGCGAAACGCGGGTCGGGGGCTCGCGAGGCGCTGACGCTTGGGCGGGGGGCGCCTCGGGTCCTCCGGCTCCTCCTCGTCCTCCTCTTCATCCTCGTGTCGCACGTCACGCGACGAGTCGCTGTTGAGGCGCCGCCGAGACGGATCACGATCGGCGCGGGGGGGGCGCTGTTTGCTCGGGGCCCGCAGGCGGCGGAGGGCTAAATCGCCGCTGTGCGTCGACACTGCTGGGCGAGTGAGAGGTCGGTCGGTGGTCGCTGTCAGTCACCATCAAACCCATCCCCAGCCCCACGGCCAACGAACGCACCAGAGTTGTCCGAGGACTCACCATCCGCGTCCGGGGCGGGGGACCGTCGCGTTGTCCTACCGCGGGCGCTGCCGGTGCTGCCGCGGGGGGCCCGTTGTTGGCTGCGGCGGTTCTCGGTGGTCAATCTGCACACCATGTCGCGCAACAGAGTGAGCACGAGCCTCGGGAGACAGCATCATAGCACCACGGGTCGCGTGGCCTACTCTTGCTCGAGCTCTGTGACGAGGGCGAGTCGGTCGAGGGCGGTGGGGGCCGCTCTGCTCACGCGCACGGGGGCGGCGATGGGGGCCTTGCGGGCGCTGGTCCGGCGCCGGCGGGAGGCCATTTGGCTGCAAGTTGGGGGGGATGCAAACGAGCGGTGGTGTCTGCAGGGAAGACGCAGTGCCATGGTGCGATTAGCAAAGTGGACCTCCTCCACTCGAGTGGCCGGTGGGGGGTGGGGGCGGATGCCGGTACGCCAGCCATGGGCATGAGCGGACGTTATGCCAACGGGCCCAACGAATCCCAAACGTACCGTGCGTCAGGCGGAGAGGGGGAGTGTGTGTGGGCGGGAGGGGCTACGCTACTGCCAATAGCCGCGCCGAGTGTCTCCACACACCGATGAAGTCGGGGAGGCCGGAGCGTTGGGAACCTGCGGGGATCCACGACGTGGGGCGGTCGCGGCGCGTCCGAGGCAATATCTTGTGTGGGGTGGGGTCACTACGATAGGACACAACAAAAGATGGGGCTTCTTCTGAGGGTTTCCACTCAAAATCTACGGTGGCTTTCTAGGTTTTATGCCCACCTGGGGCGAGGTGGAACGGAAAAAACCTATTTTGCCCAGAGTCACTCCTCCGCTTTGACCTGCTCAGGCTTAGGCTGGGGCTCTTCCTGAGCCTCCTGAGCTTCCTCGGCCTCCTGAGCTTCCTGGGCTTCCTGGGCGGCCTTGCGCTGCTCGCGGAGCTCGAGGCGCTCGCGCTTGAGCCGCTCGACGTCCTCGGCCACCTGCGAGTCGAACAGATTGAGCGCCTTCATCGCCGCCTGGATGGCCACCGCGTCGATCTTGGACGCCATCAGAGTGGCCGAGTTGCGGCCTCGCCAGACCACCACATTGAGGATCATCTTCCTACAAGACCAACACGAATACATCAGCAACGACGCACGAGTCAACGCAACGACCGGAGCACGCACTCGACGAGAGTCTGTGCGGGCCGGTCGAGGGAGCAGATGACCGTGCCCATCGGCGCCGCCTCAAGCGCCGCCTTCGTGGGAGCCTCGAACTCGTCATAGTCGAGGAGGTCGCCGTGGCGCTGGAGGAGCATCTGCAAGTCCCGCGCCGAGATCTGCAGCTTGCGCTTGGTGATGAACGGCAGCGCGCTGTGGAGACCCGACTGGCACAGGCGGTACGTCTTGCTCCCGTCGGGGAGATCCGTACGCTCAAACATCTTGAGCCCCGTGTAGATGACCTTGAGCCGTTGGGCCTTCATCTGCTCGAGGAGGTCCATGGTGATGCTCTTGGTCACGAATGTGATGCACTTGGCCTCGTCGGACCGGGTGATGAGCTGCGCGGGGGAGAAGTCGGACGAGAACCCGTAGCACTCCTGGGCCAGCGCATACTGGTCCTCCCCAAACGCTACGTACTCTTCGCCCTTGGAGGTGTTGCCCCCGCGACGGCGGTTGCCCCGCTGGGGCTTGGCAGTCGCGGCCACCTCCTGTGGCTCCGTGGCTGCCGCCGACACGCCGCCCGCTGGGGAAGCATCCTCGGCAGAGCAGTCGCCATCCGCCTCCGCCGACTCCGTGGGCTGTTGCTTCTCGGTGCCCTTTGGCTTGCGCTCGAATGTCTGCACGGGGTTCTCGGGCGTCGGCGCGGTCTTCTTGAGGAGGCAGATGAAGAATCCGCCCGTGTTCTGCAATCACCAGCCAACGCATCATGACGGTGTGAGCCGCCCGCATGCGATGCCATCTAGGATTAGACTCGTGGTGGTGCACGCACCTCATCATGGGGCACGCAGCGCATGCAACGCGCCAGGTTGAACCGCGCGGCCTCCTCCGACGACGGTGGGAACATGGTCTGGAGGACGCGGTTCTTGGGGTTCTTCCGGGCCACGTTGTCTGGGCGCGTGAACTCCTCGAGCGTCGCGTACTCGTTGAGCTCCGAGTCCATGACCTTCCACGTCGAGATCCCCGGCCGGCGCTTCAGCAGCGGCAGGACATTGGACACGTCGACGAGCTCCAACGCGCCATTGGCCCACCGCAAGAGCTCGGCGACGACGGCCTCGTTCTCGAGGGGGTTGAACGTGCACGTCGAGTAGCACATGTACCCGCCGACCTTGAGCAGGGACACGCCGCGCTTGGCGATCTCGACCTGCAGCGGGTGCAGGGCGCCGCCGTTCTTGGCGTCCCACTGCTTCCAGATGATGGGGTTCTTCCGCAGCGTGCCGTCGCCGCTGCACGGGGCATCGCAGAGCACGCGGTCGAAGAAGCCGTTGCGGCGCTCGTCGTCGTCGCCGATGAAGGGGATGTTCTGGGCCTCGTGGCAGGTCACCAGGAGCGCCGGTGAGCCGATGCGCTTGGACTGGCAGCAGCAGCAGCATCGACTGATGGTGAGCGTCGTTGCTCGTGGCGCTGGGCCCCGTGATGATGGTGTGTGCAACCACAAGAACGCACCTGGTGGACGAGCATGTAGGCGCGCTTGAGGTCGACGTCGTTGGCCATGACCATCCCCGTTGGAGTCTCGCCTGTCACGTGCTCCTGGGCGTGGAGGGACTCAAGGAGCTGCGAGGTCTTGGAGCCCGGGGCCGCGCACATGTCGAGCACCCGGTGGTGGGGCTCGACGCCCAGGACGAGCGGGGGGATCATGCTCACGGCCTCCTGGCGGGTGATGCTGCCGCTGTCCGAGAGCTCGATGAGCCACTTCTGGAAGTCGGCGAGGCGCTCGAGCTTGCGGATGCGGCGGCGCTCGACCGACCACTGGAAGCCCTTGTTGTCCGGGTACCAGGGCATGACACTGATCGGCGCGACCTCCTCGTCGTCGACCACGAGCCCGTCAAACTGGAAGTCGCTCGCGATCCGCTCACGAATGCTGCAGCGTGCAGACCACCCACAGATGAATGCCCGTCCGTCAGTTTACCCTCGTCGTCTCGGGCGGACGAGACGGCACGGCACGGCACGCACCGGTCCGCAAAGGCGCACGAGTTGTTGATCCGGAAGGTCGTCGGGAGAGGCTTGGCGAGGAAGGTCATGAACTGCTCCCACTCGGCCGCGGGGACGATCCCCTGGGCCTGGTAGTAGCGGACAAAGGCCTCGTTGGTGTACACCCACTCGCTGAACTGCTCCTCGCGCTCCTGCGCCGAGAGCCCCCGCGCATCGCCCCCATGGTCGCGGTGGTCCCCGCCGCGGGTCTTCTTGTTGCGCTGGAAGCGCCCGTGGTGGCGGCGCTTGACCATGGTCGAGTCGCTGTGTGATGTATGATATGGTTGGCTGGTCGGCTGGGTGGATGGACAGAGGAAAATGTTCCAACAAAGGTCAAATTTCGGGAATGGGGGAGCAATATATTAGGATTTCGCAATACATAAGAGGTGACCTCGGGGGTCATGCGAGCACCGCGGCGCAGACCGAGACGTCGTCGCGCTTGCCGAGTTTCTTGTGGGCGAACGCGAGGAGATTGGAGGCGCTGTAGAAGGCGAGCTGCCGGACGCGCTTCTCCTTGCCGAACGTCGGCCGCGTGATCTCAAAGGCCGGGATATTGGCGCACTTTTGCCGGAACGCCTCGTACTCGTCGGCGTTGAGCGTGGTGTTGGCCTTGAGCTCCTCGACGGCCTCCCGGCAAAAGCCCGCGGCCGAGACGGCGAAGGGGATGTAGTCGTCACAGGCGGTGAACGTGTCGATGGCGTGCTGCACCGTCGCCTGGGCGATCTTCTCGGCGTCCTCGGGCGTCGGCTCGACGCAGTCGAGGACCTGGTCGACGTAGAGGTTGTCGTGGACCCCGTCCGAGAAGAGCAGACACACGTCCCCCGGCTCGTAGCGCACACACTGAACGTGCGTGTCGGCCGAGTAGTTGATCGTCGGGTTGCTCGAGACGACCGCGGGGACGTTAAAGTCGTAGATGATCGAGTCGCTCTCGAAGACGATCTCGCCGTCCCGCGACAGCACGCACTTGCAGTCACCGATCGTGTAGACGAACATCTGCCGCGTTGGGCCGTCAAAGTAGACGGCCGAGATGGTCGAGTCGAGGCGGCCCTTGCGGCGGCTGGCCTTGCGGGCGTTCTTCGTGGCGATCTGCATGTACTGGCAAAAGTCGCCGATCTTGACGGGCTCGTGCTGCGCGCGCTTCTTCAGTTTGCCGAGCATCGTGAGCGTCTCGGCCACGAGCATCCGCGCGAGCACGCCCGAGGACTTCATGGTCCCCGACACACCGTCGCAGACGACCATGTACCCGGGGCCGTAGCCCACGGCGTCGTCCCCGTGGTAGCTGTGCTGGGCGCTGCCGACCGACACGAAGCAGGGCTTGAGCGCCGCGGGACACGTGGCCGTCGTCGTCGTCGTTGTCGCGGGCTTGCGGGGGAGCGCCGCATCGGCCGAGCGGCACGTGCGCATGCGGGCGAGCACGTACTGGGCCGCGTTCATGGTGGGTGGGGCCCGGACGACCGGGGACAGCGCGTGCGGCCGATGATGATGCTCGAGCGCCGCTGCTGCTCGCCACTGCGCTGATCACTCCGTTGGCGACGGCGGCAGTGGGGACCGGGGGCCGATGGGGCGGGCGTTGCCGTGCACCGACCGCCGTTGAGCGCGAGTGTTGGGTGCCCAAAACGGCAACCGTCCAGGAATACTGACGACAGTTGCATCTGCAACTTTGCAAACCACCACCAACGGCCACCGACCATCGACCCGCTTTCCGTCCGATCGGGCCCCCCGTCCCCTCTGGGAACCGGAGTTTCCACGCTTTGTCACGGAACCACTGGGCTCCACTATGGGCGTCCACTGAGTCAAATGGTTCTCCCCCCTTGCCCCAAACCGTCTCGCGCCACCGACTGGGGCCAGTTCGACCCCAGATGGTGGACAGCGCAGTGCGCTCTGTCAATTTGGGAGATTTCCAGGACCAACTCGAGCAGTGTAACACAACGTGGCCATGGAACATGATTGGCCGATCCCTTTGCTGTGCGGTGTCGATTGACAGCAACTTGGTCCCGGCGGTTAGGGATTTTAGCCTGATTGACAAATTCTCAGTTCGCAGTGTGACAGCCTGCTGTCTACTTGTCTGATTCAGGTTTTCAGCGGGCGGCAAATATTGGTTTAGCGTGGTCCACTTCACAGAAGAGCGGCGCGTGGTGATTGGTCCAAACAGCACCCCCATCATCCCAATCAAAAGCATTGTCACCCACACCATGATCAACCCGACAGCCACGCAGCTCAAGCTGCTCCTCGTGAGCGAGCTCAACGGCGAGATTCCCCGCGTGACCTCGCTCTGCGAGCACATCGTCTGCTCCGACGACAATGACGTCGACGCCGTGCTTGTCTGCGGCGGGATCGTCGCCGAGCCAGAGCCGGGACCCCCATACGCCTCGCCAGAGTCCATTGCCGCGGCTGAGGGCGACATGATGGCCATCATCTCCCGACTCGAGACGATCGTCTGCCGCGTGCTCTACGCCCCGGGGGCCGTGCGTGTGCCGACAGACACTGCGGTTGGCGAGCAGGTTGGATACCTGACCCCCCTTCCCATTCCGTGGTCGGCGCTGTAGATTGACCCCCCGAGCACGCGACCCCCGGCATCGCGCCTCCCGCCGAATCTCACGCAGTACTCGGTCAACTGCCACTCGCGGGCCGAGAGCCTCATCCCGGGGGTCGGTGTCATGGGCGAGGAGCGATACCTCAAGTCTGTGCATTGCTGTTGAAGATGGTCGTGTGTGTGTGCATGTCCGCTGACTTGGTACATGGAGGTTGGTTGGTGATGGCAAGGACCCAGCGGAGAACTGGGAGCTCCTGATCGTCCTCCGCGATCTCAGCGCCGTCACGGCCCTGCCGAGTCCACGTGCGTGTTGCTGGTGGATGGTGTTTGGTGCGTGTGCGTATCGGGACTGACGGCCGACTCTCCGTGCGTCTCGTGGTCCCTCATGCTAGAGGTGGGTCCTTTGTCTCGGCAACCCTCACGCTTGCGCCCGTCCACTGACCTTCTCTCTCTCTCTCGTTGCGTCCCTCTCTGCAGCCCATGAGCGAGGCGACCGTGCTCGATTTCCACCACATCGAGATCGTCGGCGGGCAGCACCGGACGCTCGACCGCCTCCAGCCGCCGATTGTGTTCCCAGGTACGTTTTTGGTCTCGTGGCCTGCAGCTCCACCTACGGTACTGACCCAGCCAATCGCCACCCCGCCCCCTCTTCACCAGGCGCCCTCCGTGGGGGCCAATTCGCGATCCTCGAGCTCGCCAAGCGCTCAGCCGACGGCGCGTGGGCCGTCGTCGCCACGCGCCTTGAGACCATTGATGACCCAACCAAGGATCAGTGAAAGTGCCATTGCTACCCATAAAAGCCCCATGAACCCAAAAGATTACGAAAATGGTCACGATATTTCCCTAAACTACCGGTACCGTCACTTTGGCGCGTCCCAGAGCCCTTTTGGCGGGTCTCATACACATCGGACACAATTGTTCTCATACACATCGGACGATGCACAGCAGCAAGAGCAGCGGCCTCGGCAGCAGCAGCAGCCCGCCTCCGGCCTCTGCGGGCGTCGACCTCAACGAGCTTGAGCGCCTCCGCGTGCTCGTCCGGTACGAATTCGACGGCGGCCTCGGGGACCTCGAGCTGCTCGAGGCGCTACGAAGCAGCCACAACAACCTCCGGGAGGCTTACCACCTCCTTAAGACCCGGCACCGCCGCCCGCCGTTGGCAACGACGACGATGGCTCCCGCGGTCAATGGCAACGACAATGGTAACGGCAACGGGAGTGCGACCAAGCGACGGAGCAGTGGCGACGACGGGCCCCGCTCGAGAACATCGACCACAGCGGCGCCAACGGCCGCATCGGACGACTCGACGCCCAGCAAGCGCTTCCGGTCGTTGGCCGTGTCGCTGAGTCAAGAACGATCACCGACGCAACCGACCCCACCAACGCAGACGCCAACGCCGACATTGACGCCGCCACAATCGCAGACGCCGTTGATCGTCATTGACGACGCCATGGACGGCGATGAGCCGCGGCGTCCCGAGTCGCCCGCGGTCGATGTACTCGCCGCCAAGCGACTGATCGACGTGGCCATCGGTAATTACATGTGCGCGGCCGACATGGACGGCGAGCAGTGGGCGGGCCAGGTCATGAGCGCGCTCGGCGCCGAGACCCACGAGGGCATTGAGCGCGGGATCGACGTTGTCACCGCCGCGATTGCGAACGCGCTGCAGCACGTGGCCTCGGGGGACATCCGGGCTGTGAAAGAAGACGCACTCAACCAGATGATGGAAGTGCTGTTGCACATTCCGCGTGCCGACGACTTTACGCTGGTACGACGTGAGGCGCCCCGGCAGGACGAACTGGTCTTGGCTGATCCCGCTCTGTGCGTATTGTCGTTCCTCGTGCGCAGGCTCACGCCCCCGAGTCGCCCACCGAGGACGAGCTCGCCCAGCAACTGGCCGTCGCAAACACCTTGTATGACTCTGTGACAGCGGCATCATCGGCCGGATCGACGCCAGGGTCGTCGCGGGCGTTGCCCCAGGCCATCACGGCGCTGACCGAGGCGTGCCGGGGGAGCCTCCGTCGGCTCGAGTGGTTTCGTCACGCGGCTGCCGATACGAGCACGCGCTTGCACGAGATGGCGGGCAAACTGGAGCTCGTGGGGCAGGCACTATGCGAGCGACTGCGGCAAAGCGGTGGCACGGTCGAGACGACGGAACGCGAGATGACGGCCGCGCAGACCGCGTTCCGGGAGCACTCGGCCGCACTCAACGCGGCCATCGACGCCCGCATCAGCGAGCTCGTGGCCCAGGGCGTGGAGCCGCTAGACGCGGACCTGGACGCCAACGAGGAGATGGTCTTGTCGACAGTGCCGGCCATCGTCCAGAAGCGCGAGGCCCGGGCTGCAAGCCGCCGTCGACTCGTCGCGCGGAAGGCAGAGGTGATGCGCGCAAATACGTACCTCGAGTTCTTTCAGAAGCTCCAGGGGCTTTTCACGGCGGTCGCCGAGGAGCGCACGCTTTGCAACCAGCGCGTCGTCAAGAACTTCGATGCCTCGCGGCGGGTCACTGAGAAGCGCGTACTCGACCACCTCTGCGAGTGCGTCCCGAAGCTCACGAAGGTCTTGGGTTGGCACTTTGAGTACATCTCGAAGCGCCAGCAGCTCGCCGACCGCGACCGGCAGGCGCAGGAGAAGGCGCTGGCGACCCACGACGAGATCTACGAGGACCTCGCGCCGAGTGCCCGTGAGGACATCCAGAAACGCCTGCGTGAGTTCTCGGGGGCGATGGCCCGGGCGGCGCAGCAGATGCGCGAGGCAGCGAGCGCGCAGGGGGCGCTGTGGGCCGGCGCCGCCGGCGTCTTGCCGCCCGAGCTCGTCGCGGCGATTGTCGGGCACTATGCGCGGCTGGCCGAGGGCCTCCCGAGCGAGGCCCGGGCGGTCTTGCGGGCGAGTCTGGCACCGCTTCATCACGCCGACAGTGCCGCCTCGGGCGTTGCGGTCTCGGCCTCGATCAAGGTCGAGGCCATGTCCCCGACGGCGGCCGCTGGCACCATGTCGGTGCGTTCGCTGGCCGGCTCGCCGGTCATTGATCTGACGGGCGACGACGCCACCGATGACCGGACGCGGGAGGCCGAGATGGATGAGCCGATAGCCGACGATCTCGCGCGGCGGATCGACTTTGACGCGCCGACGACGACGCGCATCCCATCGCCGCCCGAGCCGGTATCGGACGACGACGCGTTTGGCCCCGGCGCCGTGGTGTTTACGAAGATGAACGTGGGCGACGAGGAAGAGACGCGCTTTGTCCGCGGCCGCGTCGAGGCGCTCGAGGCCGATGGCGCGTTCCGCGTGGTGTACGACGACGGTGATGTGTTTTGCGTCCCCCGGGCGTTCCTCTTCACCCGTGCGCAGGTGCGTGGTCGAGTTTGTGTGGGCGTCGACAATATATATACTGATCGCGTTGGATGGCGGCAGATGGAGGCGGACGAGCGCCTGCAGCAGGCGGAGGTCGACAAGGGGCCCCCCGAGACCGCGAGGGAGGCGCTCGAGGCCGCCGCCGGGCGGTGTGCGATCATGTGATGACTGGAATGGAATCGGATCCAAACTGCGTTGTGTTGAGGGGCGTCTGTCGGCCGCTCCCTCGTTGTCTCCTCTCGTCTCACGTCGCAGGTTTTTTTGTCTCCTTTGGTGGTGCATCACCCACACCCACTCACCCAAATCTGCGTTTAGACCGACGACCACACACACCGTGTGTGATTACACTGGATAGTTAGACCCCCCCCCCCCCC
>JAADYI010000573.1:0-15296 GCA_023338185.1 Lagenidium sp. CBS 127285
GGGGGCGGCAAAGTCGTGCTCGTTCGGTAGGAGCTCCATCGTCACCGGCACGGGCTGCCGGGGAAAGCCCTTGGGGCCCGTGCCGTCCGGATACAGGCCATACCCGAGTGCCGTCGCACTCTGCGAGCACCGCGTGGCCGCGTCCGAGCGAAAGTACGACTCAAAGTGCGCGTGGCGGACGCCATTCAGTGTCGGGGAGAGGAACTGGGCGTCGTCGACGTAGACCTTGCGGATGTGCTCGCCGACGGCCACGAGCTGCTGCATGCCGAACTCGGTGAGCTGCTCGACGGGGACATTGTAGGACTCGATGTTGGGGCGGTTGTTGGGGCAGAGGGTCTTGGTGGCGGCATTCGGTGCGCGGCTTCCGTGGCGCGAGAGCGTCACGAGACGGCGGAGCTCGCTGCTGCTGTCGGTCGTCGCCGCGCTTGCTGCGGCGAGCGCCTGGTGGCGGTGGCTGGGCAGCAGGAGGAGGAGGAGGCTGGTGAGGATGGGCGTGAGGCTCGGCATGTTTCGTAATGGCCCGTCACGAGGGTGTGCGTTCGAAAATCTTTTTCCACTGGCGGCTGTGGGCTGCCAACGCGCGGGGAGGCTCCGTGAGTTGTGAGTCATGACTCGTGAGGCCGCCGCGGCCGGGGTGATAAGAGGCCGATCGCCGACCGTGGTGGGCCGCCACCAATCACCTGTGCACGGTCATGCCTGTGTGTATCAACGTCGGTGGCCCAATGCATGTATGCAATGTGCGATGGATGCTGTGCCGAGTGCTGTGTTTGCGGCAATCTCCATGCACACTGCACGCACGGCCTGTGTGCAGAAGCAGACCACGCACACATTGTCCGCGGAGAAGAATCAGATTTTGAGTTGCTGGCCAGCTCCAAGCTTCCCGCTGCGGGAAGCTGGCCTCGTTTGCAGCATGTACAGTGTGCAGGGTGTGTGCATACGTGGCGGCGCTCGTCCACGGCAGCCGCGTTCCGACAAGATCTGCGATGGGAGACCGCACACACTGCCCAGCAGGCTGTGGCTGTGGAAGGCACTGCACTGCACAGCACGTTCGCTGATAATGGGCACAACACATCTGGAAGGCCCATTGCGCAATGGGCCTCCGCTGTACAAACGACACCTTAATGGGCGCGGAATCCGCGCCCATTCGCGGCGGATATCATGGCGAACTGAGATGGGCGACATGGGAATGGGGATGCCGGGAAGACTGCTGAACGGTCCTGAACAACGTTGCCTTTGCATGCAGCAGAGAAAAGGAACTTGCTAACGTCACAATGTTCGGTGCCCGTGGTCGCTCACGCCTGCGGTGGGGCCCGGGGAAGGCTGAGCTTGTTGATCGCGGCATCGCCAAACTCGACGCGCCGGGCGAGGACCTCCTTGACCTGCGCGGCCGAGAGCCGCCAGTCGACGCCCCGGCTCCGGCGGCCAAAGAACTCGGCCACGTCACTCGGGGCGTCGACGTTGAGAACCATCGCGATCTGTGTGAGCGTCGCAAAGCGCCCCCGGCTCTCGGGGTGGTGCTCGTGGAAGCACGACCCGAGGACCCGCACGTCCTTGTCAAACTGCAGGGCCCCGAGCTGGTTGAAGCGCACGTGGCGACCGTAGAACCAGCGCTCGATCGCGTCGACGGTCGCCCCGGCCACGAGGTCGACGAGCTCGGCAAAGTTGGCCGGCGACAGCCCCGCGCGGAAGCCCGCGAGCAGCTCCCGGACCCCGGCGGCAAAGTGCAGCGCGAACGGATCGTTGGCCTCGTTGCACGTGTACGTGTGCTCGGTGAGCTCGTATGAGACCGCCGGGCGCTTGGCCGTCGGGGCCGCGACGAGGGGTCCGAGGAGGCTCGTGAGGCGGGGCTCGAGGAGCTTGACGAGCTTCTTCCGGGCAGCCCCAAGGAGCTGCGTGAGCTCCCCCGAGGCGTCCTCGAGGGCATTGAGCGCCGTGACGAGGTGCGAGGGCACGGCCTCAAAGTCCTCCCGGAGCTCGCGCTCCAGCTCCACCCTGAGCTGGGCGATGTACGCGGTCGTCGCCGCGAGGCTGTTCATGACGACCTCGGGGCCGAGCTCGCGTCGACCCTCGGCGGCGCCGGCCTCCCCAGTCGCACCACTGCTCCCGCCGCCCCCGGTGATCGGGAGCGGCCCCATGGTCTTGCTGAGCTTGGCAAACTGCTGCTGCATCTGGTCCCGGAGCTGCGTGGAGGCCTGGGCCACGAGACTCGCGCTGTCGGCCTCGAGGCGGACGTGGGCAGCCATGTTCCGGATGCGCCCGCGCATCGTGTCCCCGACCACGTCCCGGAGGACGGTCGTGATCATGTTGAGCACGCCCGCGGCGCAGTCGGCGTGGCCCGTAGCGAGCCCCCGGAGCCCCGAGTTCTGGGCCACGTACATGATCTCGTCAATGGCCGATGAGATCGGGAACACGGCGTCCGCGGAGCCCGGCGCGCTCGCCCAGCGGACCTCCTCCCATTGAAATGCCTTTCGGGCGGCCTTGGTCAGGTGCTCGTTCTCAAAGAAGCAGTAGTACCCCGCGAGCTCCTGGACGGTCTTGCCGAGCTCGCTCTCGTGGCTCGGGGGCAGCACATCGTCGTCGTCGTCCTTGGTGACGCGCGAGCGCATAAAGCGCTCAAACGTCTGCGTGTGCTGGATCATAAGCGCCATCTCATTCAGCTGTTCGTTGAGACTGGCGATCTCCTCATCGGCTGCGGCCGTCGACGACGCGGCGAGTGACGATCCCGAGACGGCCGCGGCGGCGGCGGCGGTGGACGATGACGATGCGGACCCCGACGGGCCTTCGCGCTGCTCGCCACCGCCCACGGAGGCGCGGGTCATGCGTGGGCGAAACTGGCGTTGCTGCATGTAGGCGCTGAGGATCTTGACCGCCGCGCCCTCGCCGAGGTCGTAGATGGCCCGGACGAGTCGGCGGGGGCCATCGACGCGGGCAAAGGCCCCGCGGACGAGCTCGTCGTGCTCCTGGGCCACGGCGGCGACGTGATTGAAGGCCGTCGGGAGGTGGCCGAGGAGCTCGTGGGTGCTAAAGGCCCCGTGGGTGAGCGGCGCGAGGGCCGTTCCGAGGGCCCCGGTGAGGTGCTCGTGGAGGCGGGCGTAGCCCTGGGCCTCGTAGGCGCGTCCGACGACCTGGAACAGCGGCGCGAACTCGTGGAGCCGCGCGCGGTCCCCACGGGCGAGGCCCTCGTCCCAGTTCTGGTCGATGACCTGCTGGAGATCCCCCTCGAGGGTCTCGACGCGGAGCTTATCGGCGACGTCCAGGGGCAGGACCTCCTCGATGGCCTTGAGCTCGCGGAGGCACGCGGCGGCCTCGACGTACTCGCGGCGGTGCATGGCCCGGCGGAGGCCCCCGAGGGCGTGGCGGAGGCGGAGCTGCTGCTGGGCGTGGCCGAGTGTCGCCGTGAGTCGCGACTGGACAATGTCCAGGCGGCGGACCTCCCGGGTCATCTTCTCGGCGACCTCATTGGCATTGGCGATGCGCTCGACGACGGCTCCCGTCTGCGCGCACAGGACCGTGGCCTCGGGGCCCACGCGCCGGAGCTCGGCCATGGCCGCCAGGGCCGCGCTCGCCGTGTCAACGGCCGCGGGGGCCTCGAGGAACGCCGCGGTCTCGGCCCGCAACGCCGCCTGCCGCGCGCGGACCTCCGCGAGTCGCTCCTCCAGCGCCTGCTGCCGTCGTGACGTTGGGGGTCGCCCCCGGCGGCGCGTTGGCGGCGGCTCGACCGAGAGCATTGAGGTTCGTTCGTTTGTGTTGGGGGGCTCAGCACAAGCATCGTTGTCTGGATCGGCTTGGAGATATTGCACCAATGAAAAATGCCGATTCCTGGAATTACAGCCAATCAACCAGAGAGTGACGAGTGTCACAAGTGTTCGACAAAGCAAAAATGATGCCTCCACCTCCTAGCGCCCTCCTGGCCCGCATCGAGCTCTGTGCGCGGCTCGCGCGTTGTGTGCATGGCGGCGGCGACTCGGATCAGGCGATGCCACCGCCCGCGGGGCCGCTGCTCGAGGACGTCGTCGCGACGTACGTCGCCATCGCGAGCGAGAGTCCCACCACACCCGACGCCTTCTCGAATGTCCCCGGGTCCGTGGGCTCGGGCCCGGACGTCGACGACATGGTCCTCGCGTCCGTGCTCCGCATTCTCCAGCGGGCGCTGGCCGAGGTCGACGCCGCGACCCTCGAGCGGTCGTTCCTCGCCGCGCGGGCGGTGGTCGACGCGGCGGTGGATCCCCGTGCGCCGCGGATCATGGCCTTCCTCCAGAACGCGGTCGTGGCCCTCCCGCCGCCGCCATCAACGACGACTGCCGCGGGCACCGCGAGCGGGACGCTGACGCTCGCGACGCAGTCCGAAGAGCTCCGACTGGCGATTCTCAGCTGCCTCGCGGCGGTGTTGCGATCGGCCGCGGCCCCCTATGCCCTCTGGTCGCTGCTCCATGGCTCGCCTACGACCGGTGCCAGCATGAGCACCACGGAGGCCATGCACTTTGTGGCCTATGTCATCTCGTGTCTCCTGCACATTGCCGAGAGCGATCGCTGTCGACCCGCGGCGTTGGCGGCCATCGAGGCGCTGGTCTTGCTCGTCGCTCGCATTGCCGACGCCGAACACCGCGACCACGACAGCCCCGACCAGAAGAGCACCCTCCTCCGCCAGTTCTTCCCGGGCATCGTCTTGGGCATGTGCAAGGCCGCCACGGCACCACTCCAGGCCTCCAGCGTCGCTGTCGCGGCGATCCGCTGCCTCGCGCAGATGCTCCAGCGCTGCCTCGCCGATCCCGACTCGAGCACCACGACGGCCTTCACCATCGACTCCCTTCGAGCGCTAACTTCTTCTCCTCGTCCGCCTTCCCCCACTGCCGATCGAGTTGCTGATGATGGCGGCGCGACCGACGCATCGCACAGGTCCAGCGAGGATCCGACGGCGGATGCCTGGCTGACGACCGCCGCCACGAACGTTGACGTCCTGCTGTCGCGCCTCCTCGGGACCAAACTCGACGGCAAGACGTGGCGCGTGCGCGTGGCCGTTGTCGAGCTCTGTCGCGTCGTTGTCGTCAAGTGCCGAGGGGCCCTCAGGGATTCGTTTTTTCGGTGTTTCGAGGAACTCATGGTCCTCCGAACCCACGCGATTGAGGACGTCGCCAAGGCCGCCGGGGATGCACTGGAGCAACTCCAGTCCTCCTTACCGACGGGGGAGTGGCTCACCCTGGAGCCGCAGTTTACGGAGCGATTCCTTATGCGCCTCTCGGCGCTGGCGCTCCAGTGCACGACCGACCACGAGAGCGTGAGCGTCCACGCCATGGAGATCTTGATCGGCTACATGCACTTTCTCGGGCCGCGATTTCGCGGGTCCATGGACGAACACTTGATCTCCATCCTCAAGACCCTCGTGCGCGTCGTTGCATTCGACACGCTAGACATTGATCTCATCCAACACGAGACGATCCGCACGCCGGATGAATCGATGAATGCAACTGGTGCGGACTCGGTTGTCCACCTGCCGCGTTTCCAGAGGCGTTTCCGGCACTTCCATGAGGATGTCTCAGTATCGACGATGACTCGACTCCTTCGCTGTGTCGGGCAAAATGCCACGCTGGCCCTCGCCATCGACACCATCTTTGAGCTTCTCCAGGACGAGTCGACTGTGGCTGCCCCGGCCCCTGAGATGGTGGTCATCCTCAACGAAATTCTCCGCGCTCAGGTGCCTCAGGCCAAAGAGGTTCCACCCCGGGGTCTCACACATCTCATCGGCCGAGTTCTCGAGGATCTCCTCGATCTACCGCAGTGGCAAGTCCAATCGAAACCCATGGCCAACACAACGGCGCTCTTGGTCGAATGTATTGGAATCTGCGCTGAGGTCTTGAGGTCCGACTTTGCGGAGTTCCTCATGTACGTGTTGTACCCGCTCGTGGAGAAATTGGGCTCTCCGCACCAAGAAGTTGAGCGCACGGCCCTCGCGGCGCTCCACAAGGTCGCATTTTATTGCGGCTACGGGGTCTCGCTCCAGTCACTGTTTGAGGCCAACATGGATTACTTTGTCGATGCCTTGTGCGCGCGGCTTGAACACCTCGACGTGTACCCGCAGACACCAGGCGTCGTCGAGGGCCTACTGCGGCACTCGTCGATCGCCAGTCTCCCTCTGGTCGATGAGATTACAGCGTCCTTGCTGCGCTCAGTCGATCGCCACCAGGATGCTGACTCCATCCGCGTCCTTCTCCAGTCACTTCATCTCCTCCTTACGAGCTTCAAGGACACGAAGTCGTCGCCCGTGGAACCCCAGCCGGCGATCAGTAATGATCTCCACGAGGAACCGTCGTTCTTGAGCCATTTTCTCGATGAGATCCGTGCATGGACAGAGCCTCCCGTGTCCTCAGAAGATCCTAAACCCCACGATCAAGACAGCGGCGCAACGGAGCCCGAGATCAGTGTCAAGGGCGCGATGCCCATTGAGCATGGAGAGAGTGATCCGTCTGCTGGCGACGGTGAAGACGACGCCGACAACGAGCCCAAGCTGCCCTTTGAGAGCCAGGTGATCCAAATCCTCGAGCGCGGTAGCTACTTCGTGGCCGATCCAGACCCCATGGTCTGCTGCCTCGTGCTGTCGACGATCGGCGATGGCATCGAGTACCTCGCCCCACGCCGGAGGGAATTGCTCCCGCTCATCCACCGTCTTTGGCCGTCGCTCCTTCACCGCTTCAGGGTGACCAATCGACCTATCCTCACGGGGTCCGTCAAATTGCTCACGACCATTTCCCGTGTCGCCGGGGACTTCATCGGTGATCGGTTCATCGAGACGGTATGGCCACCAATCCGGACACTGCTAGCATCCCTTGATGCCGACGACAACGCGTCCATCACCAGCGCAGGCGTCCCGACCTTGACGCGGTCGATGCTCTTGCTGAAAACCGACGACGATGATGCAATCGGACAGGGAAAGCACCAGAACGATCAAGCTCCCCCCACGGGCAGGAAATCACTCGATCTTCGGCTCCTACACGCTATCCTACACTTCTTGGGTGTCGTCTGTGAGCACGCCCCGACGGTCATATCGCTCGTCCCCGAAATGACGGCAGTCTGCTCGCGTTTCTTGGACTCACGATACGCAGACGACACCCGAGCACTGGCAATTACAGCCCTTGAGCGCATGGCGACGCTGAATGGCGACGAGGTGTTTTACGCAATGGCCATTCTTGGCCAATGGCAGCCCCCCTCACCACCGACAGCCCGCTTCCCAGCGTACGAACCAAGCGTTGGCTCCAAATGGGACGGAGCCGCCGGTGACATGCACCGACGCAAGTATTTCGCATTGTCCGTGGTTGAGAGGCTGAAATGATCAATGGGAGAGTGGGAAACGTTTCAATGAGCACCTTTCAATTTATTTCCCACGCGCGGAGTCGCCAAGACCACAACTGCGTCAGGGGGGGTTGTATGGACGCTCAGCTCTATCAGACTCTAACCGAACATGCCGCCCATGTTGCCAGCGTATGCCATCGGTCGAATCGGCGGATGCTCCTACAACGAGATGACACATCGTGAGTGCCGGTCGTCTTCTTTCACGCCCTTAGAGATCATGAACGTACCACGGCAGTGAACTGCGTAAACTTGGGCTGCATGTCCTTCCCAAAGCGAATGAACGCGCCCTTGTTCCCCATCTGGTCGCAGTAGTTTGGTGCACTGAAGACAGTGATGCACTTGCCGTCGTGCTCGACGAGATACCCTTCGTCCTTGACCTCGTGCGAACGGACGAGAAGATCTGTGGCAACCAAGCCGCATAAGGACATTGTCAGCACTGTGCGAACGGAAGCGTCGACGGTTGCTGTCACACGTACCGAGGTTGTTGTGAGCCAGAAAGGCCTTGGTGACATCGGGGCCGAATGAAAGCCCAATGCCACGCTTGCTGGGCCCACGCCCCGGGAACGGCTGCGGATCGCTCCACATGAGATCACTCATGAGCCCGCTCTCCGGGGGTTCCCGGTTGCGATCAATCTTCTCAATGTCCGCGAGCGTCACGTTCTCGTCGCTAAACAGACCACCGTGGACGACGAGCACGCGGTTCTCGATGACAGCCGAGAGCGGGAGCCAGTTGAAGACCTCGGTGAAGAGTCCCATGACCGTGTCATCGTACTTGTGCTTCACCTCGCCCTCGAACCCGTAAATCTTGTTCATGTTCTTGGACTCGTGGTTCCCGCGCAGCAAGTGCACATGATCAGGGTAGACGAGCTTCATGGCAAAGAGCGTCATGACGACTTCAAACGAGAACGACCCGCGGTCGACAAAGTCGCCGTTGAATAAATACGGATTGGTCTCGGAGGGCATGCCATTGAGCGCGAAGATGTTGCAAACATCGTAAAACTGCCCGTGCGTGTCTCCGCAGACCGTGATGTGGGCGTCTTCCGTGTCCGGGAGTGTGATGCGGAGCAACGACGGGAGGCTCGAGAAGCGCTCCTTCATGGCCAGGAGGATCTGCACGACGTACTTGCGGTGGATCAACTTGCCGCGCTTGAAACGATCCATGAGCGCCATGAGAAAGTCGGGCTTGGTCGTCGTGAGATCGGCGGGGAGGTGCGGACCATCGTACGAGGGGTCCACAACTACAGCGACGCAAGTCTCCTATCAGCGCCACCCAGAACGTGCACGACTGGGCTCCACGTACCAATTGCATCGACGTCGATCGTCTCCGAGAGCGGCCGGTTGCGCTCCGACTGGATCGCCGCGGCGAACGCGGCCTCCTTGATGATCTTCTCGCACAGCTTGAGCTTGGCCCGGGCGTCCTTGTCCTGGGGCTTCATCTTGACCACCAGGCGGAAGTCCTTGACGGCCTTCTTGTGGTGGCCCAGAGCGAGATTGGCCGACCCGCGGCGGTAGTAGGCTGCCCCGTTGCATGATCGGTTCATTCATTCAGCTCATACCCGTTTGGTTGGTGATGTCCATTGATACACAACGTTTTACCTTTGATGTAGCCGGCGTCGAGGTCGATGGCCGCCGAGGCATCGTCGATGGCCAGGCCGTAGCTCTCGTTCTTGACGTGGGCGGCCGCGCGGTTGGCATAGTAGATGGCCGTTGGATGCAGGGCAATGGCCTCGGTGTAGAGCTCGATGGCCGCCGCGAAGCGGAAGCTCTGGAGCGCGGCGTTGCCCTGGGTCTTGAGCTCCTCGGCCTTGGCCTTGGTGGCCTCCGAGACCGCATGCGGGGCGCCCACGGTCACGGCGGGGGCGTCGGTCATGGCTGGCTGCACGTGGGGTCCGTCTCGGTGGCGCCGGTGCAGGCCAGTGCGGTTGGGAATGATGTTTTGGCTCGATGGTTCGATGGAATTTGGTGTGGACCACCACTGCCAGCAGGAAATACCGGTACGTATCGGTGATTGTTTGACTCTTTTTTTCGTTTTTTTTAGGGAAAGTTGACGATGTGTATCCTCCTTTTCGATCGGATAAATCAAATCAGAAGCAGCAGCAGCATTGATCAAGCGTGGCGTGCGCATCATGGACGAGCTCCGGGAGGAACTCGCTGCGGCCAAGGCCACGCTTCGCGAGCAAAAGTGGCTGAAAATGCTCGCGGGCCGCGTCACCCGCCAGGAGGGCAACGGGCGCCGTGTGGATGAACCTGAGGAGGGCGATGCACACGTCGCCCCGGGCGAAGACGATGCTTTGGGCGAGCCGCGCCGTCCACTCTCACCGTCCAAGGTCCGATCACGTGGGGTCTTCACTCTCCTGTGGTGTACTGACCTCTGGGACCACGTGGCATCGGCCCCTCCTAGCTCGCGCTTTCCGTGCTGATCCCGAGCGCTGGTGGCAGTGACGAACTCATCGAGACCCTCGACCCGAGGTACTTCACCGAGAGCTTTGATGCCGTCGCCAACATGCTCGTACGTCCGACACTCCTAGTGTCTCTGAATGCGCGTGCGTCGTTATCGTCATTGGATGATCGATATGACGTGGGATGGTTGCAATTCTTCGCCAGAGTGAGCTCCCATCCGAACGAGACGAACTCGATCTCTTCCTCCAGACAGAGATCTCGGCAGTTGATATCGCAATGGACGTGATCGTCGCGCGCTTGGCGGAAGACGTTCGCGCCAACCACGATGCCTTCATCCAGGGGATGAAGCAGGTGCAAGATGTCGATCTCGATCTCGTGAGGGCGCAAATCCACGTCAAGAATGGCCGTCGACTGCTTACTTCAACCAGGAACGATCTCATCCGGAGGTGCGAGTGACCCATCGTCGTGGTGACAGAGATGACAGGGGCTAATGAATGGCGGAATCAGCTCACTGGAGATTGTGAAGATGAAGCGAAATCGTGATCGTGTCGAATCGGTCGGTGGCCATGTGCGGCAGCATGCCACAATGATGACTGACGACGATGCGTCCACATAGATTATTGATCTCGGCTCCAAGATTGTCCAGTTTTTCGAAGAGGAGGAGAAAATGAATGATGCAATGCAACAACATTCCTTCACAACCGCAGTGAGCATTACATTGACTTCGCTAACGTCGAGTTAAGCTGACACATTCGTTTTTCACAAGGTGAACATATGCCTTGGACTTCGGCGCGATTTGTCAGCTCCTGAAATGCAGAGCGTGACGCTGACGAAGAAACTGGTTCATCGAGTCAAACATTTCCTCCCAGAATTGCGCAGCCAGTTTGACAAGGTGTGCTATTATCTTGTTCCGAGTCAAGTTGGCCGTCTCGCTGACTCTCCCTTGACCTTAGTCACTTAGGAAAGTCGCTGAAGGATTTGATCCAGTGCAGTACAAAGAACTGCTACAAGCGTACATCACACTGGCCGATCAAGCAGAGAACCTCGGATTTGAGTTTTCTTCTGGAAACTTAAGTGAGGTCCTTTCAAACATTCCTGAGATATTGGTGCGCTGCATTGATGAGATTACGCGGCAGTACCTCGTTGACTTGTTTGGGCAACGGGCAAGCCCGAAGAAGAACAAATCTTTGCAACAACGAAACGGAATTACGTCCCAGAGCGAAAGTCTCCCCTCTTCGTCGGCAGTGACAGTTGTGGATAATGTTCGAGCGGCTTTTCAGCGTCTCACCGACTTGATGCATACATTTTACTTGTTGGTACAATGGCATCGCGACCCGTTTAACCCGAGAAATGACTCACTTGCATATCTCCATCGTTGCGGTATCGACGACGACGATGATGATGACGACGAAGATGACGGTGAAGAATATGATCAGGATGAGAACGAACGGAGAAACTCAGGTAGCCGGCTTTCGTTGTCCCCAACAAACGTTAGTCGAAAGCTTCTGTCTCCTCGAAGGCGACGAAGCAGTAGCATATCGAGCGATACGGTTGGTAACCCTCAGCGTTCTCCGTATAGCCAAGTTTTGTGCGAAACTGGGATGACTCTGCTACGTTACCGCAAAATTGTCTGGGAGAACATGCAACAAGACGTAATTGAAGCGTTAGAGCGCCTCGATATGACATCAGGTGATGCATAAGGTGGGATGTGTGCAACCACGGCAGCAATGAATCTCACTTGACAACGAGGCAGGCCTCAAGCTCGAACACATTATTGATGTCTCTCAGATGACGTCAGTTTTTATTGATGTGGGAGAGGAATTCACAGGTACAGCGTCCACAAAGTAAGTCGACATGGGTGTTGGACAATTAAGGAAGTTGATGTAACCAAACCGTTGGCGCAGGCTTCGCTCAGTCCTCCGCTTAAAATGCGAACAATACATCACGTTCTTCCATGAAGACAATCTCGAGCTCATTCGCATGCTGATCGACAGAGACACTTGGCAACGAGTTCTCACTCCAACGAGCGTGATTTCAAGAACTGATGACATCCTTCGGCTAATTGAGAAGCGCAGTGGATACAAGCTGGATCGTTGGATGGAGAACACCCAAACCAACCTACCTATCCACAGTCGCAACGTGTTCCCATCTTTTCAAGAAAATGGTAATCCCTTCTCAAGTGAAAGTTGTAGCCACTGGCTCTCGAGCAAACTGAGCCCGCCAGAAGACGATCGCATTATTGAACTAGGCCTCTCAAAAGAAGGGTCGCATCAACCATCCAACAACAACCCATTCGTCGAAGATGAATTCGTACTCACATCCTCTTCCCTGTCTGGATTTGTGAGGTATGTTGAGCACGCTGTTGTATGAGCATCACATGGCTTACATGTTTTCATTTTAGACTGTGCGGCGTTTATCTCAAGATGATGCACCATCTTCCCCACAACGCCTGGGAGGTGTTTTTGCTGCTTATCAAGCTGTTTGAGTTCAATCTGTACTCGGTCTGTACGGGCTTCATCGAGGAAAGCCACGTTGCTGAGTTGTTGCAGCTGGGTGAGCAAATTACATCCCCCAGTTTGTTCGTTCTCCGGGAAACAATTCTGTCGACTGCAAGGCAATTTAGTTCTGGCGAAATCATTTGCCGTACACCTGTCCGTCTTGGGCAAGGAGAGCAACACCATGTGGCTGTTCGGAGGTTGACCAAAATTCCTTCAGTCATGGATCCAGCTGAGATGGGAGAGTCTCATGCATTCGCCGAACGAACGGTTGCCGCAGAATCCATAGTATCGATGGTCCACCTGCTGGAAGCCGTGAAACCATTGGTGCAAGCGTGTTGTCCAGATCGTTATGTTGAGCTCCTGGATGAAGTCTATAAGAAGTGTTCTATTGGGGCCCATGAGTTGAAGTTTTGTGTGTATCGAAACGTTGCCAGGCAGTTTATCGACTCGCAGGGAGTGATTGACAACGTTCTCCGAGTTAAATGGGATGTCCCTTACCTCGTTGACCGGCACAATGCCTATGTTGTGAGCATCGTTCGGAAATGTGGGGAAGTGTGGGGAGGTCTTCAAATTTACTGTGATGGGTCCGTTCCAATCAGTGCCCGCGACGAGATGTGGGGTGCTCTAGTGCAGCGTGTCATGGATTTGCTGTTGGTGGGATTCTCGTCCGTCCCGCGGTGCTCCCCGCAAGGACGTGCGTTGATGTCGATGGATTTGATTGCAGTCCGAAATGGATTGGATCTCATCAATCACATTGACCAACGAAGAGTCACCAGAGGATACGATCACGTCAATGGCTACATCAAGGCCTTCTATTTTGGTGAAGACGATCTTTTGGACTGGATTCGCCTCAACAAGGTATGTGCTTGCACTCCAGTGGTTCCACGATCTTGATGAACCTCATGGTTGTTGTTGACGTGACTGGTGGCAGGACAAATACTCAAAGCAGCAGATCGCCAATCTCCTTCGTCATGGTCTCGGGGCAAGTCAAACCAAGAACGAACTTCGAAAGCTTGTTCTTAAAGTCGATGCGATTCTGCACTCGAATCCATTACGATGAATGTTTGATACAATACACGCGCTTCCCCTACCTATCCTCCACAATCTATGTACACATCAGTTCTGGCTCGAAACAAACTCCCGGACGACGCAAACGCAACACGCAAAGAATGAAACGCTACGGCCTTGCGGCTTCTCTCAGTTCTACTTGGAGACGTTTTGACGGAACCACGTCGGCGGTAAATTTGAGTATCCGATGGGCATCGCGTTCGCCGAAGGTTGACCGAAGAAACTCAACGAATGCCTCGCAGGTCATTTCTTCTTTACCGAGGGCTTTCGCGGCTCGTTTGAACGCTGAGACTTGCTCCTGGTTTCCATTTGTGATCTTGTCGATTTTTGCCAATAGATCCTTGTTGCTGCGCTTTCTTGTGGATGGTGCCGGAGGAGCACATGTCTGGTGGTGGTCAATGAGGCTTTGTCGAATCTTTTCTGCTCCATTGTGGTGTAATCACAGTAAGCAAGCGATAAACACGTCGAGTCCAAGTCCAAACTCCATGATTCCCATACCTGACTGACGCTCATGCTCCGTCTCATCGCGAAATCCTGCCGCAGCTGCAAGTGCACTCCTTTGATCGGCACTTCGCAACGTGCGATAAAACCGCACGAGGAGCCACTGGGCTAGTTCGCTGTCGTACGTCTTGTGCACGTTGGAAACAAAGTCGGCCGCACCAACGAGCACGTCGTTTTCCTTGCGGAACGCACTGGCTCGCTTCTTGAATGCCTTGAGCGCGTCTGGTCCACAGCGATCGAGGAGACAGTCCTCGATCTCCTGCTTATAATACCGACGTGAGCGCGGCTGCCCGTCGTCATCCGTGCTCGAGGCCGAATATGTCGAGCGGAGGTCAACGTGCAGCTGGCGGAGCCCACCAGCGGTGTGGGGACTGATCGCAGTTGACTCGGCAGTCGACGTCGTCGACAACGCGCCGCAGGGCACATGCTCGGGCGCGTGGAGGAACTCGGCGAGGACACGCGATCCCTGTCCGCTCATGAAATCGCCGATATCTGAGAGCAGGAGGATCCGCTGGAGGTAGTAATCGAGCTCCTTGCGGCGCTTTTCGAGGAACGAGGTCGTGTGGTCCTGGTGGAAGAACGCCCGCACACGGTGCTCCGGGGCAAAGGCCACCGTGACCATCATCCGAGCGAACGACGAGACCCGGGGATCGCGCATCTGCCGGTCAAAGGCCTGGAACTCGTCAAAGGACTTCCAGATCGTCCACTCGACGTGGCGCTCGCTGTCGCTGGTCGGGGAGCGGAGCCGGAGGGGCACGCGCTGCCCCGCGGGGCCCGTGGTCATGCGGCACCAGAGCTCATACTGCCATGGCACAACGGCGTTCCTTTCGTGAGATGCTGTTCATAGCTCCAACGCAGCATCGCATTATGCTCAAAAACGCAATTAGCGCACACGCACCAGCACGGGCCCATCGGTGGCGGTGGTGGTCGCATTGGCGCCGCCGTGGGGGCGGACGCGTCGGACGTGGAGCTTGAGCGGCGACGGCGTGAGGACGTCCATGGTCGCCGTTGTCGTCGACGTCGTGGCCGTCGTCGTGGCTGCCGGGGGCATTGTATCTTTATTCGGCTATTGTGGGCCAGCCCCTGTCGATGGAGCGACCGTCGCCCAATCGATTCGACGGATATGCTGGTGCCGAGAAGCAATAAAAATGGGCAATGGAGAGTCAGACGGCACAGAGGCTTATTGACAAGGTGGCCATGCTGTGTGGAACCGGAAGAAGGTCGTGGTACTGTACGGTGCTCGAATAGAGAACCCTCAACCCTACGCCCACACATACACGGCAATCCCCGGCACAATGACACGACGGCCATTATTTTGACCCGTGCGCCAACAGAATGGCAAGCTCCATGTGATGCGGTGGCGATCGTGGCACAACCATACGATACCCGCGAAAGGAGGAATGAATAAAACCACCAGCGGGGCTGTGGGGTCAAGCAAGCCACCACGAACCGATGGGCGATGTGTGACGGCGGACGATAACAGGA
>JAADYI010000574.1:0-15287 GCA_023338185.1 Lagenidium sp. CBS 127285
CGGCGGTGGGGGCTGATGCGGGGGCATCGGCGGCGGCGGCGGGTGCATGCCGTAGCCCCCGCCGCCGTAGGGCGCGTGGGCGTGGGGGTGGGGCACGCCCATCGGGTGCATGCCCATGGGGTGCGGCGGTGGCGGCGCGGCCTCGCAGACGTGGAGGTCCTTGATCTCCGAGGCCTTGAAGGTCGCAAAGGGCAGGACCTGGTCCGAGGGGGGGATGTGGTCCGGGCGGCGGCCCTCGGTGCCGAACGATCGCACGTGCTGCAGGGCGACCATGCTCTGCCGGGTGTCGATGTTGAACAGAAAGCCCTCATAGCGGATGTCCGTCTTCGAGATGAGGCTGATCCGCGAGCCGATGTAGGGGATCCCGTCCCGGGGCCGCTCGGGCTCGGCGCCCCCGTAGACGCCCCCGCCGCTGCCCCCGTGGGGCTGCGGGGGCGGCGGCGGCGGTGGTGGCGGTGGCTGCGCGTGCGGGTGCTGCATTGGCGCGCAGGTTTGGATCGCGCCGAAGGTGATCCGTCCGTTTGCTCGTTGCTCGGAAATCTGGAAGAGGAGGTGGAGAGGAGCGGAGAGTGGAGAAGGCGAGGGACTTGTCCCGAATTTAAAAAAAATAACGGGACACATGGGACGAATCTGTGACGTGCGCATAACACAATGGGATAAAACTCTCATCAGGTCGCAGGGTGGACGGTGCCGATGGCGTTGTCGCTGTCCAAGCCAGCAACGGCGGAGTCGCTGCGGCTCTGCTCGGCCTTGTAGAGCCTGGTCTTGAGGGTCTCGGCGAGCCACCACACGCCCCGGTAGATGGATGGCGTTGAGTCATCGACGACCCCCACGAACCGCGCGGTGATCCACGGCTTCTCCCGCTTTTCGCGGAGGATCAGCAGCCATTGGGGTGTGCCCGTGGGCAGGATCACGCCCTGCCGCGAGGTCGGATCGATGACTGTCGGGATCACGCACGCATTGACCAAGTTGCCCCCGCCGTCACGCTTACACAAGGTGGGGTCGACGTAAACGACTCGCCGAATTACCGTCACCTTGCGCGTGGTGGGGTCAATGGCCACCAAGAGATCGTCGCCATTGAGTGCCTGTCGAGATGGCGCCGGTGGAGGCTCGTTCAGCGTCGTGTAATCTTTGCTAACTTTGCGAGGATTGGCGAGGGTCACGATCATCACGGCGTTGTCGTCCATGGGGCGTGTGGTCTGCTGAAAGAGGCCGCGTAAGGGCACACTCTCGTTGAAAGCAAGCGAGAAAGTGAAGTCGAAGGCACCGATGTCCGTGTTGTTGACCGTCGGATACCGCGCGATGAGGAGCGGGCCATTGGCAAAGACACACGAGACCTTGGTGGCGATGTGGTACGGGGAGACGTGGATCCCGATGCACTCGCGCGGGGGTTCGTCGGCGGACCGCAGGAGGACGAGCTCGGGGAGCAGGGCAGCGCCTGGGGCGAGGACCATCATGGTCCATGTGAACAGGAGAATCCTCCTCGCGAATCTTGGTGCCATGTCCACCACGGCAGTCGGAATGTTACGACGGTGGTCTGAATACGTTGGGCAAATGGCGTTTGATCGAGGCGAGGTCGCAAAGCGGACACTCGGGATTTTCACATCCGGATCGAGAGCCAGCAGTCACAAGGTGTGACCAAGCTGACGATCGTGCTCACGTCAGCATGCAGAGTTGTCTGTGGACCTCGATGGCTGCTGGGTTAGTCGTGACCCGGGACCTGGGATGACGCCAGCCACTGACGACCTCTTCTCTTGTCGCTCAATAGTTATCGCACTATTGCCGCTCGCCCTCCCCGCGCTCGACTCGCTTCAATGACGGGGGTTTGCATGCACGATCTCATTCTCCATTTTTCCACACGAACATGCAGCTACGTCGTTGGCTGAGAGTCATCATGGGGACGCTTACCGTGGCAACTCGACACCCCGACTTCCCCTCCGCCCTGCGCTATGGAGCCTCGGCCATCGTTATTCTCAGCTCCGAGCGCAAACCCCGGGCATGTCTCGGCGTGCAGATCTCCTCGATGCACGTGCTCACAATGGCCTCGTGCGCGGCAACCGAACGGCCGCTTCTCAACGCCTCATTCGTCGACCCGGAGATGTGGAACAGCCCCAAGTACGACCTCAATCGAACCGAATTGCGGCTCACCGAGTCGAGGGCGATCCGCGCCATTGAGCCCATCCGACCCTACCGCACTCGGAAGTCGGAGGCCATCCGCGACCGCCTCCACCTCGACCTCGCGGTCGTCGTGCTCTCAGGGCCCATTGGGCCAAACTGGCTCCGCCCGGTGACCCTCCCCCTGCAGGTGATGGCCATTCCGGACCCCGCGGTGCTCTACCGCGACGACGCGCTCATCACCGTGGATCCCACGTCCCTGACGCTCTGGGTGAGCGAGCGGGTCCAGTACATGGACAACCCCCAGTGCGGGCTGCCCGTGCCGGACAAGAAGGGCAGCGAGAGCTTCTCGACGTGCATCCTCCCGCTCCTGCACGATGACACCAAGCGCCTGATCGTCGACATCCGCCCGCGCTGGAGCTTCCTCGTCCGGCAGCGGCCCCGGGGCGAGCGCGACTGGCTCCTCGGCTTCGGGGACAGCAGCGTCCGCTACAGCGGGCTCTTCCGCGCCGTCTCGTGGATCGCCCGCGTGGTCCCGGATCTCGTCGCCGATGGCAACTACACGGGCCTCGAGACGGCCCCGGGGCAGTAAGCGCGATGGTCGTTTGGGTTTGTACTGTACAGAACCGCAGCCGGACAAGGAAGGACCTCTGTCGACGTCAGCACCTCCTTTGGCGCCACGCATACTCGTCCAACAGTACACAGGCAGGAACCACATCGTCCATTGATTCGCACTGACGCAATGCCCAAAGTGACTCACCCCCTGAATCATCGAACCCACATCCCTTCCTCCGATGTAGTCCCATGTCCAGGAACAGTCGATTTGTATGCTTTGAGTCGGGTCTTATTCCCAGTTTGACCACGATGTCCCAACGTGACTACCATGGACTCAAATCGTTGAAGTGAGATGGCCCAGGCCGCCTGGGGGGGGAGGCGACGGTCGCACGAAGGTCGCTTGATCAGAGTGGTGGTCAACGGCCCCAACACATCCGCGGGCCAAAATGCGCCACCACACTTGTCATTGAGGTCCCTGCGGCGCATTTGCACGATGGTGCGCAAGACGGCGCCGTCGCTGTCGTCCATGGCCTCGGTGCCCTCGCCCTTCAGCGGCCCCAACGGCGCCGCCGAGACGCGGATCCGGGGGACAGTCCCCAAGCGCAATGTCGGCTTTCTCCGGCAGTGGCGCGCACGGTGAGTGCCGGATCAAAATGGCGCAAGAGAACCGCGTGCGCTCGCTCGCTCGCTGACACGCTTGTGCTGACACCATAGACAGACCGTCGTCACGGCCGATGGCTTCCTCAAGTACCAGAAGAGCAAGGGCGACAGCGTCCGGGTCAAGGAGATTGATCTCGTCAAGGTACGACGACAGTGGCGCTCGTGATGGCGGGCGCGCCGAATGGCACGCAGTTGACGGACGGACGGACTTTGACTTCGACGCAATCGCCTGATAGTCGGACATTTCGCATGCCGTCGAACGGCAGAGCGGGCACTTTTGTGTCGAGGTCCAGTGCGGGCAAAAGCACTTTTGGCTGGGCTTTGACAGCAAGACCGAGGCCAAGCTCTGGCAAGAGGTGATGCTCGAGGCCGCCGATGAGAATGCCGCCGGCCGACGAGCGTGGATGGCTGCGCTCCGGCAGATGATGACGCTGAGTCTCCGCGAGCGTCGCGATCTCGTCCCGCACCTGACGAATCGCGACTGGATCGCCGAGTGGAATTTCTGCTGGAGGTGAGGACGTGCGCTCGACTGTCGTCCGCGCAACGCCGCATTTGCTCATGACGGGTGATTTAACGCAGGGCCATCAACAGCACGCGTGGGGAGGACTTCAATTCCCGTCGTCGGCGCCTGAAGCGCATGTACACGGTGAGGAGCATGTGGTGCAGTTGCAGTCCGATGGCACATGGTGGAAAATGTTGACAGATGATGATCGCAGCTTTGGCTCCAGTTCAATATCTTTGCCGAAACGGTGGCCGAGATCTACTTTGTCACGGCTCAGACCCGTGCCGATCAAGGCAGTGACCTCGCTGGCGAGCCCTCGCGTCGGTCCCCAGAACCCGAGGACAATCAATCACAACAGTCATCGGGCTCCGGAACCGACGAAACGTCGGTCCTCAGCTCCCCACGGGGCACGGGCATGGCCTTCACGACCTCGGTCAGCGACGTCGATGAGATTCGTCTAAATTCCATTCTGATTCAGTACGGATCCAAGAGCTGGCGAGGCCGACGTCGATTGGAACACACCATATCCCACCTGGCGCACTTTCGTCAGACCCTGCAGGAGCTAGTATCGGAACGTGGGTTGGAGTCGGCGATGGCCTCCTTCCCGGTTTTTCCTCTTGTTGCAGCGTTTACAATGCGAGACGTTCCAGTCGTCGTGACTGCCCTCGACCTGCGCGACGACGTCGAAGTCGTTCCCCTCGACAGGAGGCATTTAAGTGAACTGCTGGCAGGTGTTCGAGTCGCTCATGGCTTGTCCCGCTTTCGATTTCGCGAGTTACCGGATCTCTGGGTACGTCGACAACGTGGGGGCCAAGATGCCACGCTAATCGAAGTCACCTCGCGTTACGAGGATGTGTTGTACTCCTCGCTGCGCTCGAATATGGTTCACGGAATCCTGATCCGAGCTGAAGGCCACGGCATCGAGGCTCTATCCAGTCACGATGTGGGTGAACTTGTCCATAATCAGCCCTCGAGATGGGTACCGTACCTTGATTTGTGGAGTTTTTGTGTCGGTGGGAACGATCATGCTCAGGAAAATCGAGTGGCGAAGAGCTTTCTGCTGCAACCTACACGTAGTCTGTCATATTTTGGTGACGTGGTTATTGCTATTGATCCCGAAGTCTCGCGTTTGCAATTGGACCTCAAAGAAGCGTTTGTCACCAAATACCAGATAGATTTGTTGCCAACGTTGCGTCGGCTGGAGGAAGTCAAGCAAGCAAGCGTTCACCTCGTAAACCCGAACTCTGCTGTCCCCACATCAAACGAAGCTGCGCGTGTTGCGGCTGACGATCTTGAGCGTTCTTTAATTCGCTTGCTCCGACGGCACATTCAAAATTTTGCCAGGAGGCTGGTCACAATCGGAGACAGACTGCCTAATGAGTCCGCTGCCACGCGATTTTCGATCCACGACAGAGGTAGTGTTCATGTAAGGCAGTCAACTCCAGATTTATTTCCAAATGGTGGATTCCGGACTTCCAGCACATCAAGTCGTCGACGGGCAATTGACACTGGGGCGAGAACTGGCAGTTCAGCTGCCAATAGTCTTTACGTCATCGACTCCCACCACTTGAGACAACTGATGGATTCCCACGGAGTCAATGTCCGATTTCTCCCGATGATATTCGGCTGTTTAGTTTCTGAACACCAGCCAGGCGTTCGGATTCTTGTTGCCAGCGAGATTGTTGCGCGTATCGCAAAGAGTTTGTTTCGATTTCGACTTTTCTACGACGAGAACGTTCCGAAGAACAAGTGGAAAACCCGAAAGGCGAGGATGATAGAATTTATTCGACTGATTATGCACGGTTTGACGATCAATGAGGCCGATACATCGCAGGTAAACTCTCCATCGGTGCAATTTTGGAGGGTGGATGCTCCGATCTGGTACCTGCTTGGTCCTATGGCGTCGTCATTTCCAGTTGCAGAACCTGGGGCAGTGTTGACCACGTCTGCAATCGATGTGTATCGTACCGTAATCAAAGGCAACCCTGGGGTATTGCTGTCAAGCTTACTTCGAGTTTTTAATGTGCATCTGGCCAACACGTTTTTGCCATCGCTGCATGAAACTCGGTTTGAATCACTTCCATTCATGCAACGTGAAGACTGCATCGATTTCCCCGACGAGACACTCGATTCAAAGTTAGCTGTCGTCATGGATGGAGCATGGCTCAAAGCCAATTACGAATGCTTTCGGCATGCATTTGGCCGTCTAAAACAAATGTTTTTGGATGGTGGGGCAACTATCAGCGAGAAAAGTGAGCTGCATAGCGACTCGGTCTTTTTTGGGGCTTTGACAAGGCAATTCCGATCTAGCCTGGAGATAACGTTCGAGACTCGTCTGGAAAGGGCTATTGATGGGCTCCAGTCGAAAATGATGATTCGACAGTACATGACTGATGCTTTCGGTTCGTTGATGGAGTATCGTCTTGACAAATCGAGAGAGTTTTGCGTTTTGGCGTCCAAAGCCATTTCAGATCTTCAAGACTGCGAGTCAATCTCTCTGTCGCAGAAGTTAGGATTGATGGCAATGGAAGCGCTGTCAGATACGGGATCAATCTCGCCGACTAGAGGAAACCAATCCAAGTTGTGGAGTGATTTGATCGAGTGGCTCAAATTTTTTTATCGACCAGCCAATACGTCACAATTTCTCCCTCGGGTATGCCCCCACCCGGTTGCAGAAGCAATTTATGCAATGTTGGGGTCGAGCTTCCAATGCAGCGACCAGACTCCTTCTGAACAGAGGGTCCGTCTGCGGTTGGAAGAAGCCCAACGCCAAGAGATGTGGGCGGAGATCAAGCCTACCACTTCCACAAGTATTGATCGCCAAACTCTCGGTGGGGTGACAAGAGGGTTTACTCCGAACAATACGATGATTATACAGGGGGACCGAACACAGTCCATGTCCCATAATGAAATGGAAGGATTGCACTTGACAGAAGTCATGTTAAGAAGCAGCTCGGATCCAGTGCTCGCTGTGGGGACACCTCTTCAGTATGAGCAGTCAATTGGCCAATGCTCTTCACGGCATCGGCTATTGGAGCTAATTGATCGGTATCTCTTATCATGCGAGATTTCTTGGCACCTCCCAGTTGTATTTCTACGTCGCACCGAACAGTCATTTCCTCCGATTGTGAAGATTCAGCGAAGTATTTGCACTCCTGGCGTGCCATTCTTATGGGGAAAATCCACAGGCTTATCGCTTGACGAAGAAGCCAAGATGGCTTCGAAGCCTGTTGATGGGATTTCATCGCGTCCTAGAGCAGTTGCTGATATCAGCATCATTTCTCTTCCTTTCCCAGTGCGGCAAGTTGCTCAGGTATCCTGCGGATATCGCCACACTGCACTTGTTACGCGAGATGATCAACTTCTTTACACATTCGGCTACGGAGAATGTGGACGCCTTGGACATGGTGACGAGGAATCAATTGAGTATCCGCAGGTTGTTGATTTTTTCTCCAGCCTTATACAAACTCTGGGTGTGTCGACCGCAGGTGTTCGCCAAGTTTCATGTGGTCGAGAGCATACGATGGTGGTTCTAAATAGTGGCGAGTTATTCGGCTTCGGGTGGGCGGAAGCAGGTCGTTTGGGAACTGGTGATAGTGGTAGCATCGTGTTGCCGAGCAAGGTAACGTCTCTGGACGATGTTACAGCAGTTGCCTGTGGTCGCGAGCACACACTTGCTCTGACGTCAAGGGGAGAAGTTTTCTCGTTTGGAGCTGGCTTTGGTGGGAGACTTGGTAATGGCCAGGAGAGTGACGAAGAGTTCCCTACTCGTGTCCAAGGTCTTGCTACCACTCCGGTACTGGCAGTGGATGCTGGCGAGTGTCATTCATGCGCAGTTACGACTTCTGGGGAGGTTTTCACATGGGGATTCGGGAGTTCTGGTGCCCTCGGACACGGGGTGCGAGAAAATGCCCTCACGGCGACGAGGGTGGATGGCCCATGGTGCTCGACAAAGGCAGATCCAGTGACAGGCGTCGCTTGTGGTAGCTACCACACTCTCGCACGGACGAAAACGGGAAGGCTCTTTGGGTGGGGTGATGCCGCTGCGGGTCAACTTGGGGATGCCCTTGTGGACAGTGAAGACATGGTGGTCCTGACCCCGCACGAAATCGACATCCGTCGCCACACCCTCTTACATGGCCCTGGTAGCCAGACCGTCATGTCGATTGCTTGTGGAACATTCACTTCGGCCGCGTGCACCGCAGAAGGGAAGCTCTTCGTGTGGGGCTCGGCTGCAGCCGGAAATGGCGCCAAGTTGGATATCGAAGATGCCAAGGTGAAACCCGTCTCGCTTCTCTCGGATTTCCTCATTGACCGGGTCTCGATAGGTGCGTTGGACGGGTAGAATTAGGGTGCTCGCATCGACTTTGACTCATTGTATCTCGTCGTGTTGTAGGTGCATATCACACGGTCGCCATCACGCGACCCGCATCAGCGCACTGAAGCCGAAAGAGAGACGAGGACTTCCACCGTGACTGAGCAGGTGCGACTTGTCAGATAACTGTGAAACGATCGAATATTTGGCCTTTATTTTCGGTTGGAAGTCCAATGTGGCGGCGGTGTGTGACACTCGGAGTCGTCGACTTCGACAGAACGCACCGCCTTCCCATCTTCATGACCAGCTTTCTTGTGGGCCATATCCCAATCCCCCACCCACTCGGACAATGCCGACTCATGTTGCGGCCCCAGAGCATGTCCAGGTCAACATGCACGTTGGGAGCCCCGGGCGGCGGCCCCCGACCCAGATGCAGCTCGATATCATCCGCCGCCAGCGGCAGGCGATGCGGCGACAGGGCTCCTACAGTGATGTGGTGAACGGGACCAAGTGCGCCAGCCCCATCAAGGTCTTCCAATACGGCTGGCACGTCCTGATCATCCTCCTGGGCCTCGGGCTGCTCTGCCTGGGGCTCTACTTTCTGTACTACCAAGAGAACGCCCACATGGTCCCGACCCTGGCCTACAATCTCGCCACGTACACGGGGCTGGCCCTCGCCTTGATGTCCATCCTGGGGCTCTATGGGCTGCAGCAGCAGCGGCGTTGCATCACCGAAGGGAGGCGCAACTACCCGCTGGGCATCGTAAGTATCCAATGGCCCACGCATGCGCGTGATCGTTGCCGCTGCTGACGGTCTGACATTTGCTCCATGACAGTACATCTTGCTCGGGGCCATCGGGGCCTTCGTGATCATCATGGGCGGGGTCATTGCCTTGACCTTGCGCCGCGTCGCGGATGCCGCCGAGTCGGATGACTACACGCAGGCGCGGGTGATGCACTTTGAGACGGCCGTGCTCACGCTCCTCCACGACTACGTCAAGGCCAGTCCCGGGGGCTGGCGGGGGATCCAAAATTCCATGTACTGCTGCGGGTACGGGAGCGTGAGCGCCCTCCGGGCCCATGTCAAGGGCGAGTGGGACCCCGCGGTGCTCGGGAAGGTCAGTGATATCAACGCCGTGATGGGGAGTTTCTGCGCCAAGAAGAAGGCCGACTGCCCGGGCGTCGATGGCTACCCGTGCCCGGCCCGAGACCGCGGGTGGTGCCGCACCGAGGTCCTCGCCTCGATTGTCGCAAACTACAACCTCCTTGGGATCTATGCCATCGTCATTGGGAGTTGCCAGGTATGGGACCGCCGGAGGCAGGAGCGGGGCAGAGGTGCCATTGACGTTGTTCGATGCCGGAATGTGGTTTGTAGATCCTCTCGGTGGTGTTGGCGGTCTTCACGCTGCTGTGCGACGTCCGGATGCTCCGTCCGCGGTCCCCGGCCCTCGAGCTGCCGCGTTTTGCCCTCAAGTCCCTCCGCTGGAATCGCCCCTGAGCAGCTCAGCACTCAGGTCGTATCCTGCCCCATGTCGTCGGAGCCGGAGTAAACGACGTCGAAGTCGAATCGAATCCATAGAGCAGCATTTGATCGCACAGCCGTGCACGTCCCTTAGTCTCCTGTCGCGCGCAGGCCGTCGTCATCCGCGTGCCGATCAACGACAACGGGGTCGAGACGACCCCGACGACCCCTCGACGAGCTCGAACGACACGCCAACAGTCACCAGACGGAATCACGCACACGGCCCCTGGCCCGGCCCCACAAGAGCAATGACTCGCCGCTTTTCGGGATCTCTTGCTTGGGCCGCACTCGGACTCGAGGGGCCATGCCCCGATACGCGTCGCTGCCCCGGGGATCCGCCGCCTCCTCAGCATCGCCCCAGGCGTTGTCCCCGTCCTCATCGACCAGCGCCCCGCCTGCGGCCACAAAGCGCATCGCCCGCCGGCCCCGCCCCCACGAGACCCCGGGGTTCCTCGCCCGCGAGGCGGCGGTGCCATCGGCACTGGAGGTGCCGTGGCATCTCGGCGCGGGGGCCGCCGAGTGCCAGCGCCTCGCGGCGACGCTCCATCGCGCGGCGACCACGGCCGCCAAGGACGTCGGGGCTGTGTCCTGGGGCTACGGCGCCTGCGATGGGCCCCTCGGACACAACGACACAGCCGTGACGGTCCCCCGGATGAAGCGCATCGCCACGTTCCGGCGGCTGCGGGGGCTCCGGCAGGTCGCTGCGGGGACTCGCCTCAGCGTCTTCCTCACGGATACGGGGGATGTCTACGAGAGCGGGCGGCTCTTCCTCGGGCAGGACGGGTGGCGCATGTGGGGGCCTCGGGTGGTGCCCTTCGACAGCACCGCCGCTGCCGCTGTTGAAGACGACGACCGCGGCGACGCCGACACTGGCACGGTCCATACGACACCGCCGTCGGCGTCGTCATCTACTCGTTCCTCGACCATCCGGATCGTCGCGGTCGCCGCGGGGCATCTCGCGGCCTACGCCCTCGACGACCACGGGCGCGTGTACTCGTGGGGGACCCGGCGCTACGGGCAACTGGGCCACGGCGACGACGACGGCGATGGTGGCAGTGACCTGGTGGTTCCTGTGAGCCCGGTGGACGACAATCAACGCGTCCGCGACGACGAGGACGAGGACGACGGCAGCGCGCCACTGTCTCAGGACGATCCCCCGCACAGCAACGACAACAACGGCCGCAACCACCACGACAGCAACGACGACGACGGTGACGATGATGAGAAGGACGAGACGACGCCCAATGATGGGGACCAAGTCGACGCCGTCGTCGTCGTCCTCCGGGCCCCCACGCGGATCGACGCCCCGTGCCTCCGAGGGGCGCGAGTGGTCAAGCTCAGTGCGGGGAACCACTTTGCCGTGGCCCTCTGCGACCTCGGGCGCGCGTACTCGTGGGGGTGGAACGGGCACGGGCAGCTCGGGCAGGGACCGGGGCCGCGGGGTCGGCCCGCCCCGCAGCGCAGCTCGCCGGCGCCGGTCGTGGGGCTCGAGGCCCTCGCCGTGGTCGACGTCTCGGCGGGGCACTCGCACGTCCTCGCCGTGGCCCTCCCGCGGACGACGTCGCCGTCGCCGTCGCCTTCTCCGTCCCACGTACTGGACCCCGTCGCCGCGTACTCGCTCGTCTTTGCCTGGGGCCGGGGGCGGCACGGGTGCCTCGGCCTCGGGGGCGACGATGATCACTCGACGCCCCAGGAGGTGGCGTTCTTCCGGGGGCTCCACGCGACGATGGTCGCTGCGGGCCACGATCACTCGCTCGTGGCCTGCGCGGGGGGCGGTGCCCGGGCCTTCGTCTATGCCTTTGGGGGGAATGCCTTTGGGCAGCTCGGGGTCGCCCGCCCCATGGTCGCCCACTCGGCCATGCCCCTGCTCGTGGACGAGCTCGCCGGCATGAGCCTCGCCGCCATCGGCGCGGGGGCCTACTACTCGGGGGCCCTCACGGGGGACGGCGAGGTCTACACGTGGGGCGACGCCAGCCACGGCAAGACCGCCCGCCCCGATCGACGGACGACCTTCGCGCCGTGGCCCGTGCGTGGTAAAGGGGACATGGCCTCTGGCGCTGGTCCGGGCGCCACCAACGTCGACGATGGTCCCCAAGGGCCCCTCGACAAGCCACCGACGACAACGCTCCTCCCGGACGATGCCTTCGTCACGCAGCTCGCCATCGGGGCCTATCACTCGCTGGCCCTCTATCGCAAAGGTCCGTGCGCCACCAACATGCGCGCTCCCATCACCCCGTCACCGTGGTGGTTTGATCATCGATCTCATGGACTGTATCTGTTGTCGTGCGGGCAAAAGGAGGGCGCCCAGATCGCTGGCGCAAGTTCCCCCTCGATCCTATCGCCACGTACTTGCGGCCGGGCGAGGGCGAGAGCGCCGTCGTCTGCGTCTGCGAGAGCGCCCGCGCCAAGACACCGGGACTCTTTGGTCTCGTCCTGCGCTGTCGGACGTGCGGCATCGGCCCCGTTTGCCGGGTCTGCGCGCGCCGTTGCCACCCCCGCCACGAGCTCGTCCCACACGCGGTGGATGACGAGGACGCAGTTCAGGAGAACGCCTCGGACAGCCACGATCGAGCGACCACCGAGACACGTCTTCGCCCTGTTCCATGTGCGTGCGGGCGGCGGCGTCAACCGCCTTTGCCTTCATTGAATCCCCGTGAGGACCGCGGCGGGGTGGGACGCGTGGCCCCAGCGGCTGACGTAGCGACCGAGTCGATTCATCCCAGCGCAGACTATTGCAAGCTCGCGTCCGTCCCCGAGGTCATTCCCGAGGACGCGGTGATCTCGTCGCCGACGCGGAGGAACAGGGGAACGCCCGGGCGGCGATGATCTCCCAAAGACAAAAAGGACGGCGACGTGCAATTTCAACATAATTGGTAGCCGCAACGAGAACATGGCCCAAAAGGAAGACACCAGCCGACCTCGTCATGGGGGCGACGACGCAACGTGTTCGCAGTCGTCGTCGTCGTCGTCTTTGTCGTCCATTCGCGCCAGTGCCTGGAACGTTATCGCACGGGGTGGGGTCGACGACAAGCGTGGACGTGGAGTGGGCTCGACGACGGTCGTGGTCTCCTTGATGAAATCGGCCGCCTTGGAAACCCTCGAGAAGAACGTGTATTGGCCGTTGACCCCACATTTGATCCCCGAGCTGATGACCGCAATGACCCGCTGGTCATCGGTCCCGGCGAATACCAACAGCGGCCCACCCGAGTCTCCGTAACACGATCCCTTGCCGACTTCCCCGCCCCCGCACAGTTTGGTCTCATCAAGGTCAACGGACATTTCCTTTTCGCACTTGGCATTGCTGGGGCCGATGGACATCGGCAGCGAGCGCAGGTCCGACGCGGGCCCGTTGGTGAACGCATTGGTCTGCCCATAGCCCAAGATCGTTCCTTTGAGTGTGACGAAGTCACCGGTGTTTATCTGGACCGGTTTCTGCCAGCTCCGGCGGACGAGTTCGACGATCATGATGTCACTGGTGAGCGTTTTGGGGATGTAGTCCGGGTGCCGAGTTCTCTTCCGAATGCGGATGATCTCGCCGTGATCCCCGGAGACTTGGGTCGCCCCGATGACGGCCCATTCAAATTCGGACCCGGGCTTTCCGCAGTGCGCCGCTGTGAGGACAAACTTCGAGGTGATCAGACTGCCGGTGCATCCGTTGTCGTCATACGGCTGCTTGCGGAGGCCCACCACAAACTGCTTGTACTTGTCGATGCGTGGAACAAGACTTCCTCCAAGCATCCTCGATTCCTCGGTCAGGTCGAGGACGTTAATGCCCATGCGGCCTCGCAGCCCTGAGACGTGATCGCCAGCCATTGCCGTTGGGAGCCATGACACGAGGTGCCAATCAGCACCACGGCGATCGGAAGGCGCTCCAAGGCCAATGATCAGCATCGCATCGCTGCTCCCGTGATGATGCATCAGGAAGGACCATGAGTTCTGGGATTCGTCCAGATTGCGGTCTTCGCCCCGGCCAGCAACCACGCACGCCGTCTGCCCATTTGCGCGTTCGGTTCCGCCTGACGCAACGGACTCGCAGTTGGTTTTGTTGATGAAGATCACCCTCCGTGCTACCTTGAGTTCCATCCTCTCGAGATCCACGAGTAACAGCGTCCCGTTCTCATCGAGTTGCGGAGTTGGAGGCAACGTCATCCCAACTGGCAGACTCACCGAAGATCGAGATGCATGGGTGATGGGTTCTCGCAGCTCGACAATCCGATACGTGGGCCCGACAGCTACCGACGCGTTTCGGATGTCAATCGCTGGGTCAGTCACACTCAGCGACCATGTCGACTGGACTTTTGTCGTATTCGGGGAAGCTTGGGTCGATAACAGGCGTGCGGTCTTGCTCGTTGCATCACACGACGCCGACGTGAGAAGATACGTCGGGGCGAGTTGCATGGCAACACATGATGACGATGGCGGGGACTCACTGATGTCTTGGAGAATAAGCATCGAGTTCAGCCCAAAGTGCGCATGCGGAGCTGTCGCCGATGCGCCCTTGATCGCGCTCGCTGGGAGCCACACCACGAGGGCGCAGAGCTGGAGGACGTTGTAGACGGAGGCCATGGTCAGGATGGTCCACGCGAGCTCGCTTCGTCGCTCGCTGCACACAGACGCGTCACGAGAGGATGTTTTGAGTCGTGGCTGGTAAAATGCCGAGTGAATCGTCGGAGCCACATGCAGCCCAGCAGCGTCGCTATACAGAGGATGGTGACATCGCCGAGAGAGGATGACACCAGCACGTACGGACGATGGCATACTCTGGATCGGTTCTCAGTGTGGCCGCGGATGACGCTGTTGGCATCTTCTTCGAGTCGTGATGGCGTTTCATGATGACAAGAGCAAGACGCCAGGTATGCAGTCCATTGTTCAGGTGCTGCAACCGCTTGTTCGTGCTCGTCGATTACGAGGTCCACCGCGTGGTGGCCACACAAGAATTCTTCGCGAGTATTCATTCACTCACTGCAAGCGACGACACTCAGAAAAAGTCTCACTGACGGCAAGGGTGTCAATGCGGCCATGTAATCGACGGGATGCCGTGGTTGTGGATGTAACTCGGACCATAAAACAGGAGGCATATCCAAGAACAATGACCGCGCTCATGGATTCAGTGAAGTTTAAACATTGGGTGGGTCGGATACTGCAATCGACGGCTTTGGGTGCAACATGACAAAGCGGATATCTTCCAAGTACGGTAAGCACGCACACCCTTATCTCAACAATAGCAATGACAACGGCAGGAACATGGCCCAACTCACTCGCCTCTCACCCACTCAACGCCTCGAAGCCCTCGCGTTCGGAATCTTCCGTGTCGAGGTCTTGAAACGACATGCCGCGCGGGCGAGGCTTTGGCACGATGATTGTGGCCTTGGCGATGAACTTGGCCGCCGTTGAGACCCGAGCGTAGAAACCATAGCTCCCTTCTACTCCACAGGCCATTCCACTACTGGTGACGCCAATGAGACGTTGCTTGTCCGTGCCGGCGTCGATCACCAGTGGGCCCCCCGAGTCTCCCCGGCAGGCATCTCGGCCCTTCTCCCCTCCGGCGCACATCATGGACGGATGCAGCGTGACCCCCATGGCCTTGCCGCATTTCTTGTTATTGGGGCCGAGTGGGA
>JAADYI010000575.1:0-15281 GCA_023338185.1 Lagenidium sp. CBS 127285
CCCCCCCCCCCCAGAAAAAGTTTCTTCTGGTCAAATTGGCTTGGGATGTTGAAGAACGCTGAGGTTTTAATGAGGTTATGGTGTGGACCACACGTAAAGTGTCGTTTGTGCAAAATGACGACGCCACTCTCACGTCGGAATGGAAAGAGACCACAACCCAACAAGTGATTGGTCGAGCATGAGCATCCGCCGCTGGGCCCGATCCACGCACGCGGCGGCGGCGGCGGCGTCCGCGGCGGCCCCGAGCCGCGAGACCATGAAGCGCATCAAGGCCCTCGCGGCCCGACCCCAGACGGGCGTGTCCCTCCAGGACCTGCTCGAGTTTGGCACCGACATCAGCAAGAAGAAGCTCGTCCAGTCGGCCAAGTTCCTCCACTACGAGCTCCCCGTGCGCTACGCGCATCGGGTGAAGAATCTCGAGGACCTCCCCCACGGGCTCAGTGACATGCCGAGCGTCCAGCTCGTGCGGAATTGGTACATCCGCTCGGTCGAGGAGCTCCTCGAGTTTCCCAAGGTCGAGACCTTTGAGGACGAGCTCCGGTTCCGGGACCTCATCGAGTCCATCAAGAACCGCCACAGCGGGACCCTGTACACCATGGCCAAGGGCGTCCACGAGCTCAAGATGGAGCTCTTCCGGTCCTTCTCGGCCAAGAGCGACGGCCACGTCATGCGCAAGGACCTCGGCGAGCGCTACCTCCGCTCGCAGGAGTTCGCCGATCTCGGGGATCTCCACTCGTTCCTCGATGCATTTTACATGTCCCGCATTGGCATCCGCATGCTCATGAGCCAGCACATTGCCCTCCACGAGCAGGAGGACGGCTGGGTCGGCTGCATCTGCGAAACGACCTCCCCGGCCGAGATCGCCATGGCCGCGATCGACACGGCACGGCACATGTGCATCCGGCAGTACGGCGATGCCCCCGAGGTTGAGCTCCACGGCCACACGGATTTCACGATGCCGTACGTCCCCAGCCACCTCCATCACATGCTCTTTGAGGTCATCAAGGTAGGCAACAAGACGACAGTATATGCCATCGAGGATACGGGGGACTCACTTGTTGCGTGCGGCAGAACTCGATGCGCGCGGTCGTCGAATTCCACGGCGTGGACAATGAGATGCCCCCGATCAAGATCATCATCGCCGACGGCGAGGCGAATGAGGACGTGTCGATCAAGATCTCGGACGAGGGCGGGGGCATCCCCCGGTCGTCGATCCCCCGGATCTGGTCGTACCTGTACACGACCGCCGACTCGAATGCGTTTGAGCGCCTCGAGGCCCCCCTGGACTTTGGCGGGGACTCGCCCCTCGCGGGCCTCGGCTACGGCCTCCCCATCAGCCGGCTCTTTGCGCGGTACTTTGGCGGCGACCTCCAGGTCATCTCGATGGAGGGCTACGGCACCGACGCCTACCTGCACCTCAAGCGCGTCGGGGACGCCTCGGAGCCCCTGCATTGACACCTTTCTCCCTGTGCGAATGTAAGTCCTTTAACATTATAATTCAAACTCGCTCTCCCGACGCAGCACAGCACTGCCCCACACCTGCCCCGTCAGGGCCCGGGGACCCCGCTCCGCGGCCGGAGCCCCTGGGCGCGCATCTGGATCTTACCGAGCATCCCGTTGCGTCCCGTGGTGGTCGTTGGGGCCACAGGCACCGACGCCGCGATCGCGAGCCGCCCGGGCCCGACACGCTGGATCTGGAGCGGGTCCAGCCGCGGCTGCTGCGACTTTGGCGCCGGGGACTCGCCGCCCTCGAGCGCGAGCTCGGCCCCCGGGTCAAACACGACGCCACCACCGGCGAGGCCGCCCGAGTGGTTCCGCCGGAGCACGGACGTGGGCGACGGCGACGGCGCGCCGGTCATCCGCTGCCCGACGATCCCACCGAGGGGCCGCCGCTCGCGCTCGCGCCGCCACTCGTCGACCTGCCGCGCGACCTCGGCAAAGTCCTCCTCGCTCACAAACTGCCGGCGCATGGCCACGAGCTGGTCGGTGAGAAACTGCACCTGCCCTGCGAGATGGTGCAGTGCCGCGAGTCCGGGATCCTCAGTGCCGTCGGGGCCGCGGTCGTCGGTCATCGGTGAGGGCGGCCCCAAGATGCCCATCATCCCGCCGCCGCCCCCGCCGCCAAGACTCCGAAGGCTCAGCGCCGTCGCGGCCTTGGCGACGAGCTCCTTGAGGATCATGTCCATGTGCCGCTGGTTGGACGTGAGCTCGGCGAGCTCGCTGTGCAGCTTGTCCAGCTGCCGGCGATGCTCGGCCAAAGCCCTGCTCTCGGCAGTGTGGCCCTTTTGGCCCTTGGCCCCAGTGCCACTGCCGACACCGACGAGCGCGTCCGTGAAGGACCGCGAGTATCGATCCAGGGCCGCCACGACGTCCGAGCCGCCACCGCATCCACTGGTACCACCAGGACGTCGCTCGCTCGTGACCGCCGCGAGCATTGTGAGAATGTGCTGCGAGAGCTCCGACGCGAGCATCGTCGAGATCCGCTGCACGGCCCCCGCGACGCGATCGTGGTCCACGGGCTCCTCCGCGAGACTCGCGTAGGCGTCGCTGACGAGCGCCGTCAGCTTGTCCAGCTGCCCCCGGACCACGGGATCGAGGGCCTGCGGCGGCGATTGCTGCTGTTGCGGATGCGCGCGCTTGCGGGTCCACTGCTGACGAAGGCCATTGAGGTTCCGGGCCAGCTCGAGCAGGGACACGCGGAGCTCCGGGATCTGACTGGGGGATAGCACCATCGCCGCCGCCGACGACTTGCTGCCGAGCTCGGCGTGGAAGAACTTGTCCAGGTTCCACACACTCAGCGCGTTGCCCATGATCAAGGGCCCGGCCCCGACGGCCTCCGGGGGCGCGTCACCCCCGTGGGGGCCCAGTACTTGCGACGATGGCGATGGCGACGGCCTGTGGTGGTGCAACTCGTATTCCCGGAGGCGCTTGCGGAGGCCCTTGAGCTCGCTCTGGAGGCTCAGGAGGTCGACCTTCTCGACCTTGGCCTCGCAGCACGCGAAAAGCTGCAGGTTGGACATGCGGGTGAACTCGAAGGCCCGCTTGATCTCCTCCCGGCACTGCTCCACGTGCATGTGGATCTCCGTGACCCTGGGGTACCCCGCGAGTTGGAGCCGGCGATAGGCCTCGGCGAGCTCCGAGGCCGCCCGGCGATCGGCGTCGGCCTTGGACGCCTCCTTGAGGCGGATCTTGGACTCGATCTTGGCCCGCATGTCCTCGGGGATCGTGAACGGCTGCAGGTCCGTGAAGGGCCCCGCCGAGGCCCGCGCGGCCCCGTCGAGGCGGCCCTGGTGCTGCTGGAGCGTGAGCTTGTCCCGCTCGGCCGAGCGGAAGGTGAAGCCGCCGGCCTTGGGGTCCTGCCCCGCCCCCTGGAGCGCGGCGAGGGCCTTGGGGATCTCCTCGAGGCGGAGATTCAGCTCCTGGAAGCGCGTGTCGAAGACATCCCGCTGATTCTCGAGCTCCTGCAACAGCAACACGATCGTGATTGTCGCACCGAGTTACGTAGTCGAATGAGAGAGACGACTGAGGGCACCCAAGAGCACCCGACACAAGCCCCGACCGACCTCCGTCACGTGGTCAATGCGCTTGTGCTCCTCGTCCACGGTCGTCGAGAGGGTTGAGACCTCGTTGCGGTTGCTGGCCATGTCGCTCTGGAAGGCCTGAACCGCGGCCGCGACGCCCTCGAGCTGGGCCGCGAGCGTCGTGACGCGGCCCTGGACTCCCGTCACCTCCGCCTCGAGCTCCCGGTGGCTCCGCTCGCTGGCGTCACCGAGGCGCTGCACGTCTCCCTGCAGTGTCCGCACGACGCCCTCGAGACGTCCCAGGCGCTGACAAATGTGCACGAGTATCGCCCGTGTGGCCTCGTGGTGCTTGCCGAGCAGGTGGCCCTGGGCCGCGGCCAACTCGGGCATCGAGAAGCCCCCGGCCGCGTCGCCGCTCCCATCGCCCCCATCATCGCTACTCGACGGTAGCTGCGTGTCGACCTCGACCATGGTGCTGGTGCTGGTGCTGGTGCAGCAGGCAACACGCACGGGTCACGACGACAACGGACGAGTTGGTTCGAAGTAAATGAGCATGACCTGCTATTTATTACTCCAGTCAATGGTCGGATGAACCAAGAGCGCATCGTGCTGGTACCAGTCCGCAAGATGAATGCCTTCACACGTCGCGGACGACCACGTCGTTCTTCAAGAGGCTCATCCGCAGCATCAGGTTCCGCGACTCGGCGGCGTACTTGCGGCCGACCTCGAACGCACGCTTGTACGTGGCATGGCGCTTGTTGGGGTGGTGCGCGTACAGAATCTGCGAGGCCACCGTCAACGTGAGCGCACACACACGCCCGTACACACGCACACGCAATGTCGCGCGTCTCCTCCCGCCTCTCGTACCTTTTGGTAGCTGTCCATGCGGGCCTCGATCTTGCCCGCGGTGATGAGCGCGCACACCTCCCGCTCGAGTTCGTCCATGGCGGTCTTGAAGGTCGCGGCCATCTGCCGGAGATCCACTGACATATACGGGAAGAAGAACTGCACGATCCCCCGGCTGCGGATCTCCTGGCACAGCACGTCCACGTGCTCCGACAGGTACACGTCGACCCGCATCTCCGCCTGGGGAAAGAAAGAGAGAGAGCAACATGAACACGACAAACCCTCAGCGCGCTCGCGAGCATTACCAACCTTCATCGCCTCGAGTGCCTTGAGGCAGGCCGCATAGTTGCTCGTGTAAAAGTCGTTGATCAGCTCCCGGAGCCACGGGACGAGCTCCAAAAACGCCTTGAACGACGGGTTGTTGATGACCTGTTGGCCACCCGCCGCGCATCACGCACACACACGAGTCAGCTCGTAACATCGGTCGTCAACAACATGCACTCGCCAGAATTGCCTACCTGCTCCTTGAGCTCTTCGCGCTTGAACGACGCCAGCGCACACATGCCCCCGTACAAGGCAATGTCCTCGGCGTGCAGCACCTTGCGTGTCCCACGTCTCATCAGCTCGTTGGGCTTTCTATACCCGTTGCCTCATGCGTCACCAGAGCACAGCACCTCATTGTACGAGCTTCCAATGTCGATCTGGCAGTCGATAAACTTGAGCGCCGCCTGGTGGTAGTTCTTCTCATGGAGAGCCACGAGGCCAAAGGTCGAGGAGATCTTGGACTTGAGGCTGTGTGGCAACCAGCGTCGCCAGAGAGTGCGTCCGTGGGTGCGCGCCGGAGACACGCGCGTTCGAAGACATGACGTACATTGGATCGTTCTGGGTCATCGCCACCTGCTCGAGCTTGGTCAGGTAGCTCCGGACGTGGGCGTAGTTGCCCATGTGGAGCCCCACCTACGCAAACGCTCCAATTTCTCAGTATGACGAGCACGCGCGAAACGAACCGGACCCTCCGGATATTGTTGGGTCGCGCACCTTGCTCACGTTCAAGCACATTTCGATAATGTGCTTGTCGGCGGTGCAATAGTCGCGGGCCTGCGCAAAGCTCTTGAGGGCCGCGGGGAGGTCCCCAAACTGGTAGTAAAAGTCCCCGAGGTCATTGAAACCCATCTACAGAGACAACCGAGGCAGTCATCGTCCAGATCTTGATGTCAGCCACGAGCGAGCGCTCTGTATCACGCACCCGGATGCTCTCCTTGATCATCGTCGACTTGTACGAGTTGAGCTCCTGCTCGAGGCGCTCGTGCTGCTGGGCGGCGTTCCGCTTGACGTTCTCGACGTGCGCGTGGTCTACGCTGTGCGCGGGGTCGGGGCCCTCCTCGTTCGCGACGGCGGCGGCGGCGGTCTCGGCGACCTCGAGGTAGAGCTTCATGTTGATGCCCTTCCGAAGCTCGCTGAGGAGCGCGGCGTGGGCGTCGCGGCGGAGCACCGGGCTCGCCTTAGCCAGGAAGAGCAGGCGGATGATGCGGTTCCGTCCGCTGTATTTGGCCGCATAGGCCTCGACGTCAAAGCCCTCGAGCGCGGGGGCGCCGACATCGACCATCGTCGTCATTGTGGCTTGCTGGGGTCGGGGCTGGCGTTTGCTGTAGATTTGGGTCAACCCTTGTCAAGTCTGAACGAGAACCGGGGGGACTAATACGGGGCCAATCCAATCCGAATTAGTCCGCATTAGTCTCGCGTTGTACATAGTATACGTCCCCCGTATACTAGCTTAACATGCCTGTCAACCGTATTCTGGAAAAATATACTGTCTCCTTGTGCGGACGAATTGCCAGAACAACCACAGCACACGCCGGAATTGCCTGCTTGGTGATTGGGACGTCGACAGGCAGCAAGGAGCACATGAGCTCGCGGGTGATTCGCGTGCTGTATCGGTGCGTGCTGGGGCGGATCCATGGGCGAACAACAGCAGGAAAAGAGGAAGCCGGAGCCTGACGGCTCGTGACGCCTGCACAGGACCCTCCTCGAGTCCGCGGGGCAGCTCGAGGCCGACGTCGAGGCCGGACGGACGCTCTACCACGCGATCCGCTCGGGTGCCATCGCCCCGTATGATGGCGTCAAGAGCGACTGGCAGCGCGAGCGCAAGTACGAGCAGCGCGTGAGCGACGCCGCGGTGATCCGCCAGTGGACCAAGCGGCGACCGTCCATGGCGCTCGTCCGGTCGCAGTTTGACCAGACCCAGGATGGCACCGATCGACGGGCTGTGAACGAGCGCATTGACGGTGGTACGGGCGGCGCGGCGGTGATGGCGGCAGTCGCCCATGGATGGTTTGCGCTTGCGTCGCTGACGTGATTGTGCTGCAGCCTTCGCGATCATGCGCGAACTCAACAGTCACAATGCGATGGTTCGTGGTCTGGAAGCCCAAGGCGCCTTCACGCCCCGGGTGAGTGGTTGTCTGCGGTACTCGTGGGCTGATGTCAACATTGGTTGACGCTTCGCTGCCTGTCTCAGCGCCGATCCGAGGGCGTTCGCTATCGCGTCGGAGACGTTGTCGAGGTCAACGAGACCGGCAAGGGCGTCATCGTCGCGTGGCAGGAAGCTAGGGCCCATGCCTTTGGCGAGCTTCGTGTCACGTACGACATCCTCCCGGACTCGCCTGGTCAGAGGTACCGTGTCCCACGACCTCCCCTCGAGCTTATCTGCGACTCACCTGTCAACGATTTGCATCCTGGACAACAGCGATGTCAGCAAACTCCACCGGGTCCCGCAAGAAGAGATCCATGCGGCGCTCGATTCGGCGCCCGTGCGACACCAGTCGACGATTCTCTACTTTGACGGCTTCTCCGACGGTCGGCACGTGCCCTGCGCCTCCCTGGCTCGGCGGTATCCAGACGATGACGTTGCGGGGCTCGACCAGTCGAACACAGATTCTTCGATCTCCTCGGCACCGTCGATTCTCCAGCTCCAGTTCGCGGACGAGTGTCAACTCGTCCAGTACGTGCGCTGCCCGGACACAACTGTGAGTCAGTTTGCGATGGCTGCGCTCGAGGGCAAGTGGATTGGTGAGTACGGGGAGCTCCCGCAGATGCGGGTGCACCGGGCACTCTCGGCGCTGGACCAAGGTGAACTCGAGTCCGCCCGCGAAATCCTCACGGCGGTCGTGACGGAGTATCCCGAGTATGCCTATGCCTGGAGCAAACTCGGATTTGTAGAGTTTCGTGCAGGTATGTGCGGGAGTTGCCAGTGCTGTTTGTAGGGTCTGATCGATGGAGAAAAATGTTGCGTGTCTGGCGTTGGGGGTTTGCAGGGAACGTCGTCCAGGCTCTCGAGCACTATGAGCGCGCCGTGAAGCTCAAGCCCCAGTTGATGGATGCCCTTGCTGGCTTGGGCACGTGTGCCACGCGGCTGCGACGGTGGAGCCTCGCCCACCACGCGGCTGTCGAGTTATTGCGCGTTCAGCCCAATAACGAGACTGCGCGCCTGCTCCTCGACAACGCCATCCTGTCCTCACTGTGACCGCACTGGTTCTAGCTAGTCTTGGCAGTGCTCCCGTTCGATGCGGCTCGTGCTGGTGTCAAAATGGCGCGATAGTGAGCGGCAGCGTGTGGAAGACTATGACTCGAATCGCAATCACCTTCGACACCGAAGTGATTTTATCAGTTCTTAGGTTTGGTCAACGGACGTTGGACCCGGCATTTGCGACTTGTGGGATCGGAATGGTCATCGCATCGTCGGGTTTGGTTTCATGCGGCGGTGGTTGTTCCTGTTGTTCCTTCGATGGCTGCTGTAGGGCCAGGACTTTGGCGCGCCACGTAGCGTAGCGCTCGGGGCTGGTGCTTCGCACGGGGGCCTTCGTAATTGCGCGCTGCCTTGCCATCTCCCGAGCCCGCGTGAGCTCGGCATCGCGTCGCTGCGCGTGTTCCAGCGCGGCCTGCTTTACGAGGCTGGCCGCACGCTGCGCAGCTTTGGTCTTTGCCTGCGTGTTTTGACCATCGCCAGTGCGCCGCCGCTTTGCGGACACAAGCTTGACGCCATCCGACGTCTCCGCCGCAGACTGCGGACGCCTTGTGGAGCCCGTACTCGAGGAGGCTCGTTGAGCTTGCGCGCAGTGGGCCTGCAGCACGGCGTTCAAGCATCAGCCGATCCTCACAACCATTTCATGGCGATCTACTTCTTACCTCAAGGGCCGACACGATGGCCGCAAACGCCCGCGGGTTCGCGCAGACCTCGGCGAGCAGCTTGCTCTTGTTGACGCGGAGCCGCGCCTGCTTGCTGCAGACGAAGAGGCAGGCGGCGAGAAATACCGGGTCGCTCGCAGGGTCCGCGGTCTGCCCTCCTCGTTGACTGGACGCCAGGGTGGCCAGGTACTCGCGGTGGAGCCGCGTGACGCGGTCAGTGATGGACGCGCAGCCCATGCGCACGCACAGCGCCGCGGGGTTCATCTGCAGCACCGAGCGGGCGTCGACAGTCCGGAGGACCTTGCGCACGTCCTGCTCAACGAGCCGGTGGCTGACGCCGATGAGGTTGCTGAGGCGTCGCGAGTCCAGGGGCTCCTCGAGCGCCCGGCAGGCGACGATGAGGCACGCGACGGGGGCCGCGAGGTCCATCTTGAGCGCGGACTTGGCCATGGCCAAGCGGAGGACCTCCTGGGCCCGCGCGACGACCCGCGCCGGGAGCCCCCCGTAGACATCGGCCAGAGCCTGGAGGTCCATCGTCCTTGATTGCTCGTTTAGAAATACCCAGTAAACGATACGAAATGTAATTACGACGCATTTTGTATCGCAGGTACGGCCACTTCCAGCAGTAACTTGGATCATCATCACCGTCATCATCCGACCGACCACACGTGTAGCAGCAGCGATGGCCGACGACAACGCCCGCCTCTCGGCCGCGGTCCAGGCCCGCGCGACGCAGACCACGGCGCTGATCAACCAGCGCCGCAACGAGGACGCCGTGCGGGTTGCGCTCGAGGACCCGCCGGTGCTCGCAACCGACGACACCATCAAGGACCGCAACGCGCAGACCGTCCTCGCGGCGCTCACGGCCTGCAACAAGGGGGAGATGCAGCGGGTTATCGACGCGCTCACGCCCGAGCTCGAGGACCACCTGATGAAGTACCTGGCCAAGTTTGTCGGCATGCCCGCGCACAGCTCGCTCATGCTCGAATGGCACCAGAAGCTCGCGGCCAAGGCCGGCGCGGGCTGCCTCATTCGTGCCTTCACGGACCGCAAGCAGGTGTAGTCACTGATCTCCCCGTCGTCTCGAAAGATGACGCGTGCTGCTGTCGGTTTAGTCCCATGCGCGACCGGAATGTAAACAAAACAGAAAACGCCAATGTCAATCCATATCGTCCCCACTGAACGTTGACGCGGGTGTGTTCAATCTTTTCCTTATGGATCAACAAGGGACCGCGAGGCCCCCGAGGAACGACCGTATTCGTGCCATCGTCGCGTCCTCAGGGTCCGCAGTGAGTTCGCGGAGGATCGTAAAGTGATTCCGCCCGGGGATGATCGCGCGCTCGACCCGGTCCTGTTGTCAACACAACGAACCGTGAGACTATGATCTCCAACGGCGACATCGAGCTCGTACGTTGCCGCCCTCTTGAAGCCACCGCTCGAGTTCCTGGGCGTCGTCGCCGAAGTGAAAGTCGTCGTCGGCAGTGAGCAACAGCGTCGGGGTTCGGTACAGAGGGGACCGATGTCCGTGCTGCACTAGAAGAGAGCTGATGGAGCCCTCGCGCCACTGGTCCATGCGCTGTCCGAACGCCGGGTTCACCTGATCGTCAATCAAGTCACGCCGCAACGATGAGCAATGTTGTCCAAGGCTCCGTCACATTGTGGCTCACGTGACGTACGACGAGCGGCCCATAGACGCTGGTGTTGGCGAGGCGGACGACGTTGTAGACACCCGAGATACCGACGACCGCGCGGGGGCGGACACCGTGCGCCTCGAGGTACTGGGGGTCCGCAAGAACGGTCATCGCCAGGTGCGCCCCGGCGCTGTGGCCGACGAGAATGAGCTCGTCGGGGTCTCCGCCGTACTAAAAGGTAGAACACCGGAGAGTAAGCACGCGCTCACCGACGACGAGGACGACGCCTTCACGGCAGACCCAACGCACCTTCTCAACTTGACGATGGACAAAGCGAACGGCCGCCGCGACGTCCCGCGCGTGGTCCGGGTGGCGAACCTGTTGGGAGCTCGGCGTTCGTCATCGAGAAGGACGACCTCCTGCTACACTGCCTCCACTGACCCACCCACCTCCGGAGAGAGCCGGTAGTTGACGCTGACACCGATGCCCCCGAGGGCGCGAACGAACGCCCCGTCGATACCGTCGTTGAAGGCGCCGGCCTTATCCCCGCGCTGCCACGAGCCCCCGTGGATGAAGATGCAGGTCGTCGAGGGGAATTTGCCTCGTGGGGGCCTTTTCCGGGGGTGAGGGCGAGGCCCGTGGGGGAGGGAGACGGGGGCGGGGAGGACGAGGTCGAGGGTCTGCATCGGGTGCCGCTGGGGCGTGTAGTGTACGTCCTTCCATGCCACCGCGGGCGCCGAGCTCATCCACCGATGCACGAGGTGGTGGCGCATCATTGAAGTGTTGATCTGGATTCTTTGTTAGCATATTAAGTGCGGTTACGTCCCGCCTCTAGGTTCGCATTGGGGTGGGTTACACTCATAAACACCCTGCTGGGAACGGGATACGGTGTTTTCAACCTAAGATGGCCGTCTACACCCTGCTGCCATCATCAGCCAATTCCACCAACACAAGAGTAGCCCCATGGCCCCAGCAGCAAATGTACGAGACCGCGAGCTCTCCGCGACTGGGTGCGCGGTGGCATCGTCCGTCCCAGGATCCTCACTGAACCCGCACGCGCTCTCTCTCCCTCTGACTCTGGCAGCACCGGGCCTCGATCCAGTTCGCCAACGCCCACAGCGACGGCATCTGGAGCACATTCTGGACCACCAACGACAAGATCCTCTCGGGCTCGGTCGATGAGGTCGCCAAGTCCTGGTGCGCTCGACAGCGGCGATGGCTCGATCGCGCATCGTCGTAGTCGGCTGATGCTTGTGATTCTCGCAATATGATCCCAGGGACGTGACCAAGGACGCCATCTCGGTCTCGCACCAGTACCCGGGTCACGTGCTCGGGACCGTCGCGATCGTCGGCAACAAGGCCGGCACGCACGCGGTGACGAGCTCCCTGGACTCACAGATCCGACTGCTCAACCTCACGGACGGCTCGGTCGAGAAGACCATCGACGCCGGCGCCGGCGAGCTCTGGCAGATCGCCTACAGCCCGGATGAAACCAAGGTCGTCACCGGCAGTCAGCAGGGCAAAATCAACTTTGTCGACCTCGAGGCTGAGAAGATCACACGCGAGATCGCGACTCCGGCCAAGTTTGTCCTCAGCGTGGCCTATGTACGTCGAGTTCGACTGGGGGAGCATGTGGGCACGTGGCCTGACGGCTGCGTTCGACGTTCATTTCGTTTTGGTCTGAATGGCAGTCCCCCGACGGCAAGCACGTGGCGTGCGGTGGCTTTGATGGTTTTGTCGGGGTCTTTGATGTCGAGACCGGTGAGGTGGTGCACAAGTACGAAGGTCGGTGTCTCGAGCGTGGTGTTGTGTTGGTTGCGTCGAACTCACCTTCCCGATTGTCACCGCCGACGTGGGCCCGTGAAGACCGAACCAAACCCGTGCGGTCCGTCGCGTATTCCCCCGATGGGAAGCTCTACGCGGCCTCCGATGACATGCACATCAACGTCTACGATGTGTACGTGAATTCATATCGATCAGCACGGCGCAACGTAAACGAGGATGATGCTCATCGATGATGATTCGGTCGTCGTGTAGCGCCCAGCAAAACGCCGTGGCGACCCTCTCGGGACATATCTCGTGGGTCCTCAGCGTCGCCTGCTCGCCCGATGGGCGGCACTTTGCCTCGGGGTACTTCCCTTTTGTCTTCGACCGATATGAAGGCCCATTGTCGGACTGACCCTTCTCCGTTGCTACGCTGTTGATAGCGGGGCCGACCGGCGTGTCAAGATCTGGGATATTGGTACCCGTCGATGCGCCACGACGTTCGATACCCACACGGATCAGGTTTGGAGCGTTGCGTACAACCCCACGGGCTCGCGGCTGGTCTCGGGCGGCGACGATGCGTTGCTGCAAATCTACGAGACGGGCGTTTAGACAGGGAGCAAACGGAGTGTTCACATCACGACAATGACAACCAGAGATCCTCTCCTCCTGTTCAAGATACGCTGTGACGCCTTGAACACCCCAACGCGGAACAATAAAGCGAACGACGGTGATCAAGTCGTGTGTGTGTTAGGTGTCTATGCATTGGTGGTGTACATATGTGCAGGTTACATGGTGACGAGCGAGCGCTTGGGGCCCTTTGCGCAGATGGCGGCGTCCGGTTGCGCCTTGGCGTATTCCTCCAAGGCGGCGTCGATGCGGGTTGCCTCGGCCTCACTGACGATGACCTTCGACTTGGCATCGGGGATGGAGTTGAACTCGGAGGCGAAGAGGAAGTCGCTCAGGGCGAGCTTCAACGTCTCAGAGTCGCCCACCGGCCCCGTACGCGTCGGGTGATCCATCCACTCGAGCTTGGTGACCTCGCCGGCACCAGAGCCGGTGCAGTGAAACTCGTATTGGAAGCCGGACGGGTGCACGTAGAATCCATTCGGTGTTTTGAGCCCGCCCGCTCCGCAGCTTCCGACCATCTCCTTGGTGACAAAGGCCTTGAGGGCCGCCCCATCGATCTCGATGATCATGAGCGAATTCCCGAATGGGGACCAGGCCACGAGCTGCCCGAGGGTCAACGGCCCCGCCGGGTAGACCGTGTCCGTCCGGATGCCCCCGCCGTTCATGATGGCCACGTCCGCGGACCCGGGGCCGTAGAACGTCCGACCAGCGTCCGCGAAGATGTGCCCGATGGGGACATCCTCAGAGCGCACGAGCCTCTCGCTGAGGTCCAGCGACTCGCAGAGCGAGCCGACCTGGCGCTCAAAGAGCTGGCCGATCTTGGCCGCGTAGTCGTTGATCGTCGCATCGAGGTTCGCGTCCGAGGGCATCTCCTCGGTGATGGGGATCGCCTGGTGGCTCATGCGGGTCGTCGCGAGCTGGTTGGCGGTGGCGTTGGGGGCAAACCACTCGATGTGCGAGCTCCAGACCGACCGGAAATCGAAGTCGGCCTTGAGGAACGGCGTGCCAAAGTTGGTCTGCAGCATGGACGCGTGGTCGTGGCCGGCGTAGATGAGGTCAATGCCCTGGACCTCCTTGGACAGGCGGTTGTCGTCGGCGAGGTCCTGGTGCGTGAGGGCAATGACAAAGTCGACGCGCTTCTTCTCCCGCAAGAACGTGGCCATTTGCGCGGCGGCCTCGATCGGGTCCGACCAGTAGAGGCCCTTGGTCGGGGCCTTCATGTCGTACATGACCCCGAAGAAGCCGATCGTGATGGTCCCAAAGCGCGGGTCCGAGAGTGTCTTGACCAGATACTTCGTGGTCCCCCGGAGGAGCGCGCCGGTTGCGGTCTCATAGCAGTTGGCGTTGAGCCAGGGAAAGTTGGACTTGGCCGTGACGTTGAGGAAGCCCTCGATGCCAAAGTCGAACTCGTGGTTCCCGAGGCAGGCGGCGTCGACGCCGAGGGCATTGTGAGCGTCAATCATCTGGAGGCCCTTGAACTGCGAGGACCAGAGCGACGGCGACATGGTGTCGCCGGCAAAGAGGACGAGGCTGTTGGGGTTCTTCTCGCGCATGGCCTTGACGAGGGGGATGACCCGGGACGGCCCGCCGAGCTTGTGCCCATTGACATCGTCCTGCAAGAGCTCGTAGACGTCATTGTAGGCGAGCACGTCGACGACGGCCGTCGGGGTCCGGTCGGCGCTCGTCAGGGCGGCAGCAAGGGCCGCGAAGAGGGACGAGAGGAGGAGGGCTCGCATGGCGTCTTGAGGGTGTTGGTGATGGGTCGGTGGTGGGTGGTGGTGCCTGGCAAGTTGGAGAATGATCTCGGCGGCGGAGGTGGCGGTGGTTGATCATGCACACACCCTGCACCCCCATCGTCGGCACGACGTGGCTGCCGTACCTTTCGTCCTTCCGCTCTTGTAGCATCGGGCCTGCTCCTGGCCTTGCCACCATACACAGCAGAACAGTCAGACAGCCCCCTTCTTCGTCCCCCGCCGAACGGCAACCGCGGCCGGGCGCGTAGAAACTCTACGCCATTCATTAGGAGCGGGGCGGACGAGCGGGCGATGGCGGATGCCACGCCCCGTCGAGCAGTCATTACGAAACGGCGTTGGAGGGTCCCCTTCACGCGACCTTGGGGGACAAAGATGCTCTTCTGTGCGGGGCTGCTAGTCGACTGCGTCCATCAACGTCTCTGTGTGTCGACGTGGTGTAATGGGGATGTTGAGGTTCAATCAGAGGTTGTCTCATCGCACACAGCGCGGGCCACGGTGGCCGCCACCGACCTCGTCGCTCGCTGCTTCGGGATGCTGTGTGTGACGGCTTGGCATGTGGTTCAAGTTGGCTGAGTGCTAATCGCGGTTGGAGCCAGTGTGTAAGACCAGCCAGACCGCCTCAGGGCTTTGGTTGTTTGCCATGCGCAGGCGTTAGATGTGATGGTCGCATTGTCAGACATTCGGGCGTGTCACTGTGTTGCGACGTCCGATACATGTACAGACACGATCCCCGAACTGGGCACCATGATCGGTACTCACATCGACTAAAATTTACTTCGTGGGTGCTTAACGGTTATGGTCAGGGTCACCAGTATCAAATCGTCTAAACGTAAGCAAAACTCCCATTTCCGTCAAAGCAGGATCCCTATTTCGTATACGAAATGCTGTTTCCCCCTACGCACCCTTAAAACAATTGATACCCGTGAGCATGAGCACGCTCCTCGGGACCCTCG
>JAADYI010000576.1:0-15278 GCA_023338185.1 Lagenidium sp. CBS 127285
CGACACGCCGAGGCCCCGGCTGACATTCTCCAGGGCCCCTCATCCTGGTGGCGGTGACGCGATTCGCCCACCAACGACCCTCAGACCGCCGAGCATCAGTCCGCCGAGCACCAGTTCACCGACCACCACCAGCCCGTCGCCGCCCACCACCACGCCACCGCCGTCTCGCCCGACGGTCGACCCTGACCGCGAGCCCTTCCGGTGGCCGATGACCAGACCACCTCGCCAATTGTTGTAATAGTGTCCTCAACAACGCACTCTACACGAGGCAAACCAGCTCGCCCAACGCCGGCTTGCGCTGTCAGCACCCACAGTTTGGGCCTGCCGCAGTTGCTTCTCGACGCGTTCGTCGAAGAGGAAGCTGGGAGGACGAGGAATAGTAAATCCCGACTGTATTCCTCTCGGCTGAATCGTGCGATTGTTGCGTGCTTGTGTCTTCTCGTGTGAACGTGCGTCAGGAACGCGCGGAAGTGGAAATGGGATTAAGCGGATACCCAGCCAGCAAGGAATAAATACCCCTCACGCAAAAACGGTTGATGGGCATTTTGCCATCTACCAGCAACCCCCAGCTCGAGCAGGGCGGGCACTGGCGTGACGCGAGTCCATGATCATGGGCACCACCACCAGACTCCTTCTCGTCCTTCTTTTCTCGGTTGCATGGCTCGTCCAAATGTACAGTGCTCAAGTTGTGGCAGGGAACGACACTAGTTATGTGTGCGACGCCGTCAACCAGGACGCGGGCTACATTAAGCTTCCGAACAAGCACAACACGCGTTACTTTTACTGGTTTTTCGAGTCCCGCCGTGATCCCAGTCGAGACCCGCTCGTGCTGTGGCTGACCGGGGGTCCTGGCTGCTCAAGCTTGTGGGCCATGCTCAAGGAGAATGGGCCGTGCGTCGTTCAGCCGGATCTGAGCACGACGATCAATCCGTACTCGTGGAACTCGGTTGCGAATGTAATTTGGCTCGATCAACCCACCGGTGCGGGCTATTCGTTTGGGGCCGCGGGGGACGAAGACGCGACTTCCGAGGACGTTGCGGAGAATCTCTACTTCTTCCTCCAGGAGTTTCTTGCCAGACACGCCGAGCTTCGAGAGCGGGCCCTGTACCTAGCTGGCGAGAGCTACGCCGGGCACTACGTCCCTGCGGCAGCGCTGCACCTTTGGAAGAAGAACCAGGCCGCGGATCCTGCGGATCAAATTAACCTCCAGGGTATTGCCATCGGCAACGGGCTCACCTCGACCACGTTCGCGTACAAGCACGCGCTGGATATCGTCGCCAATAATTCGTACGGGATCAAGATCGTCGATGATGAGGTGATTCGCAGCCGGCAGCAGAAACTCGAAGGTTGCCTTGCGAGGCTCCAACGAAACCACACCACGCCGGACGACCTTGAGGGCACATACACGATCTGTGCCGAAGCCGACGTCCCCTGGGGTGAGGTCAAGCGCAACCCTTACGACATCCGCGACGAATGCTCAGAGGCCGACAGCGTCGAGTGCTATCGTTCCCATGAGGTAACCGCGTACTTGACCTCGCCCAAAGTTCAAAAGCATCTTGGGGTCGATGGCCATGTTCACAATTGGCATTTTTGCAATGCCACCATCTCAGACGCTTTCCGCGCGAGTGGCGATTGGCTCCGAGACTATGACCAGCCCATTGGGACGCTCCTTGATCGCAGTGATCTCCGGGTCCTCATCTACGCCGGCGACGCCGATCTCGTGTGCAACTGGATCGGAAATCTCGAATGGACCTTGCACCTCGAGTGGAAGCATCGCACAGCGTACAATGAGGCACCAGAGCATCCCTTCGTCGTCAGTAACGGCACGAGGTCTGCGGGAATGGCCCGCACGTATGATCGGCTGACCTTTGTGCGCGTATTCGAGGCTGGGCACATGGTGCCGATGGATCAACCGAGCGTCGCCCTCGAATTGCTCCGGCGATTTCTGCGGAATGAGAAGATCTGAGTCGCACCACTACACCAAGATAAAATCATATTGCTCGTTTTTCCCCTCAAATCTCCTTGTTGGCGATGAAGCGCGTGAACATCTCAAGCGCCGCCGCGGGTTGGTCCAGGGCGACAAAATGCCCGGCGTTGTAGAATCGCACAAACGTGAACTGGGTCTTGTAGGAGCGGGCCATGCCCGCGTTGCTCGCATTCCCCACGACGAATGGCCGCATACCTGCCTTTCCAAAGTCGATGGTATGCTTCCACTTGAGCTCGAGTGTCCAGGCCTCGGACCCGAGCCAGTTGCAGATGAGGTCGGCATCACCCGCGAATATCAGCACACGGACGTCGCTGCCATCGAGGAGCTCAGCGAGGAGCCCCTGGTGATTGGCGACAATGTCCCCACTCTGGATAAACGGATCGCCGACCGAGTTCCGGCACATGGTCCACGGTGTTGTCGTCGCCGACTTGCTGACATTGAGGTACGTATGAATCTCGGGGGTGTTGAGGAACTTGGTAATCGTCGGTGTATCGTAGCAGTCGGTGAGCTCGGTCGAGTTGCAGGGCATCCGAATGTCATACGGATTGCGCTTGGAGTCGTCAAATACCGACATGACCTGAGTCTTGCAGAAGAGCATGCCCTCGAGGCACTTGGTGGGGTCCACCTGACAGGCGTCGATGAGCTTGCTGCACGCGGGGGCGTTGGTGCGGGCCGTCGCGACTGCCGCGGGATCCGCCAGGGTGATGTTGTACGTGTTGTTGGCCATGTCAAGGTAGTGGGCAAACTGGATGCTCGGGGCCGTGAGGCCATTCCCGATTGCGACACCCTGGAGGTTGATCTTGCGCGTTGCGTTGGCCGTGGTGAGCTCGGTATTGCGTTTCCAAATGTAATGCGCCGAGGGTGGGATGTAGTGGCCTGCATAGCTCTCGCCAGCGAGGTAGAGGCCGCGCTCGCGGAGCTCGGGGTGCTTGTCAAGAAAGCCCTGGAGGAACCAGTACAGGTTCTCCTGGACATTGGCGGCGCCGCTGTCGATGTCGGTGACGTTGTCCCCGTAGGAGAAGCCCGTGAACGTGGGCTGGTCGAGCCAGATCACATTGGCCACGTTGGTCCACGAGTTGGGGTTGCGCTTGGTCGAGCGGCCATCGGCCTCGACGCTGCAGGGCCCGTTCTCCGCGAGGAGGGTCCAGAGGCTCGAGCACCCGGGGCCCCCACTGAGCCAGAGGACCAGCGGATCGTCCCGGGGCTGGCGCCGGGACTCAAAGTACCAGTAAAAATAATGCCCGTCCTTCTTGTTGGGCAACGTGATGTACCCGGCGTCCTGCCGGGCGTCGTCGCAGATCCGCGTCGTCGAGGCATTGGCGAGTGCCGACCCACCCCGGGTCTTGTCTGTGGACGCCACCGATGACGAGGATGACGAGGACTTAGTCGCGAGCCAGATGACCACCGCCGTCGCTGCCGCGACGAGCATGATCCCAGCCCCAATGAGCGTGAGGCGCTTGCGACGTGGAGCCATGGTCGTCGTTTCCGTCGCCGTGGGCACGGTCGAGGTGGGGGCGGAGGTGGCGTCCATGGCTTCGGAGAACGGGGCCTTGGGTGAGCTGGCGGGCATGGTGGCGCCGTAGTCGGCAAAACCGCGAGTGGCGGGATTAGCGGTGGCGGTGGGGGCGGAGGAGGCGCCCTGGGCGGGTGCGGCGGCGTCGCGTTTCATGCCCCGGTCGTTCACACAGCGTCGCGCACGCTTCGGGCGATTTGAGTGGACGGCGAAGTGGCATCCATCACAACCGTCGATGGATCCAGATTGCAGAACAAAAATCTCACTTTTCAGTTCCACGCGTTGGGTACACTTTCTGCCTGGAGCATTTTCTGAGAAATCTTTTATTTTGTGGAAGTTTCAGTAACGTCATACGGGATATCGTGAATTTCTGTTCAAAGAGAGCCGTGAAATTGTTTGGGAGACTTTCAAGTTTTAACTTAAAAGTCGCAGCCGGTCTCAAGATCGCCAACACTCGATCTGATGGCCAACGAGCACACGCCCCTACAGGCCACAAGCGACTGGGCCGAAGTGGCCGTGGCCCGGCGTCAATGGCGGCGCCGAGTGCTGGGCATCGGCTGCCTCAGCGCCATCTTCGGGCTCATGGTGGGCATCTGGCTGCTCGCCACGCCGTCCCCCGTGGATGACGACGGAGATCCACCACTTGACTGGCAGTGCGGCACAGCGCCTTCCGAGGCCGGATACGTCAAGCTCGCCAACAAGCAGGATGACCAGTACTTTTACTGGTTCGTCGCCTCCAGTCACCACCCGGCGGCCGATCCGCTCGTGCTCTGGCTCACTGGGGGTCCTGGGACCTCGAGTATGACGGCCCTGCTCACCGAGAACGGCCCCTGCACGATCCGCGACGATCTCACGGCCGCGGCGAACCCGTACTCGTGGTCCCAGCGGGCGAATGTGATCTGGCTCGACCAGCCCACGGGGGTGGGCTTCTCCTACACGTCCCAGCCGGCGACCGACGCGGACAAGGACGAACAGGACGTTGGGGCCAACATCTACTGGTTCATGCAGGGCTTTTACGAGAAGCACCCGGAATTCATCGGCAGGGAGTTCTTCATCACTGGCGAGAGCTACGGCGGCCACTACGTTCCCGGTGCGGCGCATTACATCTGGAAGCAGAACACAGCCCACAAGGGCAACGTGAGCGCCGAGTTTATCAACCTTCAAGGCATCGCCGTCGGCAACGGCCATACGAACCCCAACATCCAGGTTAGTTGTCTCCCCTGCCTTGCAAAGTGAGCTCGATGATCTCATCTTAGTGCTGACCGATGCCTCTCGTTTCCAGTACCAGCACAACGTGGACATGGCGTTCAATTCGTACAACATCACCCTGCTCTCGGCCAAGGAGATTGAGCAAATGCGGGCAGACAGCGAGGAGTGTATCCGCCTCGTGGTCCAGTGCCAGGCGGCGCCGGGAGATCAAACGGCGTGTGTCCGCGCCCAGGAGTGCTGGAATACCAAGCTCCTGGCGCCCTTTACGGGGGCACATCGGAATAGCTACGACATCCGCAAGGCGTGCTTTGGAAACGGTGCGTTCCCGTCGATCGCCGTCTGTGGTTTCAACTACTCGACCATCGGTACCTCGCGCGGCCGCCGGTGCGGGCGTTCCTGGGCGTGCGCGTGCCGGAGTGGGTCGAAGTCAATCGCGATGTCACGGCTGCGTTCATCGCCTCGGGGGATTTCTCAATGTCATACCACAAGCACGTTGCCGATCTCCTCGACGCCGGCATTCGGGTGCTGATCTACGCGGGCGACGCCGACATCGTGTGCAACTGGGCCGGGAACGAGGCCTGGACCCGGGCTCTCCAGTGGAAAGGCACCGCGGGGTTCAACGCCGCCGCACCCCGGGACTGGGTCGTTCGCGACCCCGTGATCCAAACGGCCCCGGAAAAGCGCGCCGGGGTCGTGCGGGCCTTTGAAAACTTTTCCTTCGTGCGGATCTTTGAGGCCGGGCACATGGTCCCCGCGGACCAGCCGGCCGTTGCGCTGGCGATGCTCAATGCGTTCCTCGCGAATCGGCCCTTGGCCTGAGTAACTTGTCAATGATGGTTTGCTGGGTCTGGTCGTTTGGCGATTTCTGTTTCTGCTTGGCGGGGGGGGGGATCACAGAATCTGTGACGAGACGACGCGCAGCATCATCCTGTACGGTACCAGCGCAGCTGCGTCGACGCAGCCGTGGCGAAATGCAAGGCACGAGCGCTCTGCGTTGGGCATGTGGGCAGCGCTGTTGATTGCGCGGTCCATAGTCGATGCGTAATGTACATGCGAAGTGCAGTGCGATCGACTCGTTAACCAATTGGCGCCCTTGTGAACGACCAGTCCGCCTTGACGGCCGTTCCTGACACGTGCAGGCGCTGATCTCAATGCTCTTCGCCGTCTCGGCGACAGTGTCGGCACAGTGGTTCACCAGGGGCGTGCTGTTGTGGAGACCACAGAGATCGATAACTCGACAAAACGCTGTACAGAGATCCCCGGTCAATCTGACACCCCAACTACTCTATGAACTGAGAGACTTAGTAGAGTAGCACTTCACCCTTCAATACAAAGCACTTGCGCTATAGCCTGTTCATTTCTGAAAACCTTTCACGAATCATAAATCCCACGGTGTCATATTGAACGTGGATCACTGTACTGTACTTTGGACCGCAGGTTGCCTCTTAAAATCCATAATTGGCCATATTCAATATCAGGTGCCATCAATGCAATTCCATTGTCCAATCCGCTACGATTGTGTCGTCCATTCAGACAATCCGCAGCCGCGACTGATCTGGTTTGAAGCACCATTCGATATTTTCTCCCCCTTTGCGTTTTATCATACATTGTATTCCGGAATGACGGTAAAAATCTTCACCCACAAAGCCAATCAAAATTCAAGGATGCGGTGTGGGGGATGTGACGTTGTCGCGATCGATGGTCGCTGCTGTGCTGTCGCCGTGCCTTCGCCTCTGCCCGCCACGGCACTGCCACAGTCATCGAAGGCGTGTTGATCGCGACTCACTCGTCAAATCCCCGGCTCCGTGTGACCTGTTCCCCTCGCCCGCCGCCGCCGCCTCCTCCGCCGCCGCTCGCCATGGCCCCGACCGAGAGCACCCCCTTGCGCGGGGTCCCCTATGACACCGCCCGCCAGCAGCGCAAGCGCCGCGTTGCCGTCCTCGTGGGCATCATCGCCGTCGCCGCCGTCGCCCTCGGCTACTGGCTCATCCGGGACACGGTCCCGAGTCACTCGAAGTCGGACCCCACCGAGGCCAAGACCCCGGCCAAGTCCAGTGGGACGAGTCCCGCGGGCGCCGACCTCAGTGACATCCTCTGCGGGATCACCAAGCAGGAGACCGGCTACGTGACGCTCAAGAACAAGAAGGACGATCATTACTTTTACTGGTTCCACGAGTCCCGGCGGGACCCCGAGAGCGACCCCCTGGTGATCTGGCTCACGGGCGGCCCCGGGTGCTCGAGCATGATGGCCATGCTCACCGAGAACGGCCCCTGCCACATCAACTCGGACCTCACGACCGAGTTCAACCCATACTCGTGGAACAGCGAGGCGAATGTGATCTGGCTCGACCAGCCCTCGAACGTCGGCTTCTCGTATGGTCCAAGCGTCGATGCCGACAAGAACGAGGACGACGTTGGGGACAACATTTACTGGTTCCTCCATGGCTTCCTCGATGATCACCCGGACTTTGAGGGCCGCGATCTGTACATCACCGGCGAGTCGTACGCCGGCCACTACGTCCCCGCGGCTGCGCACAAAATCTGGCGCGAGAACAAGAACGTCAAGGCCGAAAACGCGACGATTCGGATCAACCTCAAGGGCATCGCCATCGGGAATGGCCTCACGAACCCGACCGTGCAGATGCTCCATTCGCTCGACATGGCCGACAACTCGTACAACATCACGCTCATGAACGCAACCGAGCTCGAGCACGCCAAGGAGATTCTCCCCGGCTGCCTCGACATGTTCAAGAAGCTCATCGCCGAGGGCAAGCTCACGGCCAACATGACGGACCCCAGCATGGTCGACGAGAAGATCCTCGACTGCCAGCTCGCCATGGCCCCGTTCGCCAAGTCGGGGCGGAACCCGTACGACATTCGCCAGTCGTGCCCGATGGACGTCCAGGACCCGACGCAGTGCTACGATATCAAGTTTGTCCGCGACTACCTCAACTCGCCGGTCGTCCGCGAGGCCCTCAACATCTCGTCCGAGTCGAGGCAGTGGCTCGAGTGCAATGCGTCCGTGGGCCTCGAGTTTATGCTCAGCGGCGATGTGTTGGAGAACTACGAGAGCTACGTCGCTGATCTCCTCAATGACGGCGACATCCGCGTGTTGCTCTACGTCGGTGATGCGGACACCATGTGCAACTGGTCCGGGAACAAGGCCTGGGCCACGGCCCTCGAGTGGGAGCACAAGGACGAGTTCAATGACGCTAAGGAGCGGCCGTTCCTCACGTCCAATGGGACCGTCAACGCCGGTGTCCTCAAGGCCTACGAGCATCAGTTCACGTTCCTTCGCTTGTTCAACTCGGGGCACATGGTCCCGATGGACCAGCCCATCGTGGCGTTGGAGATGATCAACAAGTTCCTCGCCAACGAGGACTTTTAACGACGTCGTACTCGAGTTCTTTTTTTTTGCCGATGCTGAGTGGGGGCATCTCTCTAGTGAGTTGTTAATCGTCATTTTCGATCTCGGAGCGAGTTGATCAAAACTGTTTCCCATGGAGAAAGCGCCTGAGCATCTCGAGCGCGACCGTCGGCTGGTCCAAGGGGACCATGTGCCCGCTGTTGTAGACCCGGAGAAACGTCAGTTGATCCTCGTAGGCCCACACAGCACCGACGCTGAGGCTGGCGTTGGCGGCCCCATTGGACTGGTCTTGCAAGTTGAGGGGCCGCTCCGAGGCGGCGTTGAACTCGGCGCGATTTCGCCAATCGAGTTCCTTGGCCCACTGGTGGATCCCGATCCAATTACAAATGGTATCGGCATCGCCAGCATAGATCAGCACCCGCACGGCCCGGGCATCGAGGAGCGCCGCGACATAGCGCTGGTGGTCCCGCATGAGGTCGCCCGTGTCCACGTGGGCAATCGTGACGTTGGCGTTGCAGCGCTGCCACTGGGGCACCGTGGTCTTGGCCACCCCAAGGAGCTGTCGGAGCCGATCCGAGTTGAGAAACGTTGTCACGGCCTGGTCATCGTAGCAGGCGAGCCCTGCCTGGCTGCACGGTTGGCGAATGTCGTAGAGATTGCGGTTCGCCGAGCGAAATGTCGACAAGAGGCCCGCCTGGCAGACCTCGGCGGCTTGGACACATGAGCCCACTGCCCGTGGGCATTCATCGACTAAGCGCAAGCATGCGGCTTGCTCCGTCTGTGCGGCCACGAGGGCATCCGCGGGGGCGAGCTGAATCCCGTAGGAATTGTTGGCCATATCAAGGTATCGTGCGATCTGAGCGTGCGGGGATGTGAAGCCATTACCAATGGCGATGCCCTTGAGCTGGATCCGAGTGCTGTTGTCGACACCGTGTTGCTCGTTGAGCCGCCAGAGGTAGTGCGCTACGACGGGGACGATGTGTCCGGCGTAGTTGTCACCGGCGAGGAAGAGCGCGCGATGCCGCAACGACGGGTGGCGTTTGTAAAAGCCCCGGAGGAAGGTATAAATGTTCTCCGCCGCGGCGGTCGAGGTCCCCTTGGGCTTGCTCGAGTTGCTGGCAACCGAGAACCCCGTGGGCCCAGGTTGGTCAAGCCAGATCACGTTGGCCTCGGCGTTCCACCCATAGGGATTCACTACCGTGGTGTGGCCGTCGGGCAGCACGCGACACGGGCCATTGACGGCCAGCATGTGCCAGAGGCCAGAGCACCCGGGCCCCCCACCGAGCCAGAGCACCAGCGGGTCGGTCTCGGGTTGTCGCCGGGATTCAAAGAACCAAAAGAACAACTGCGCGGTATCAGCCGGCGGATTATCGTCACCGTTGCCGCCGACGGGAATGAACCCCGCGTCTTGTCGAACCGAGTCGCACAGGCCCTCGAGTTTGGGGTTGGTGTGATCCGCCGGGTCGTCCATGGTGCTGGTGGGCGATGGTCCAGGAGGTCCCGAGCGCGATGCGCGATGGAGGAGGATCCCAATCCATGTCCCGGCGGCGAGGACGATCACCAACGCCGCGCTCCCATATCGACACCGCCGCCTCCGCCGTCGTCTCCGTTCCACGTGATGATGATGGTGGTCGACGACATCGTCGCCATCCTCATTCTGGGCCTTCCCGACCGAGTCGTCGCTTCCGCTGTTGCCGTTGTGGCTGCATGGGGTCTCGAGGATTGCGCGCTTGGGTCGCGGGGGCGATGCCCAAGCAGGTGGTGAAGGGCGATGCGCCGGTGATCGCCGCCAGCTTGACATCAGCGTGCGCGCGCTCGACCTGCAGTAGTGTCGTGCGCTGTGAGAGCTCCGGCATGTTTACCGCGAGCGCGACATCTTGCTGACCGGAGCGGGTCTACAGTGGGACCAACCCGTCCTGAAACAGCAGGGGGATGGCAAACGATTCTGGGCCCTGCCATTGGTCGAATCTCCAGGATCTCCCACCTGTCACTGGGAGTTTCGTGGCTCCTGGAAATTCGATATTCTGGATCACCACAATCCTCCAGGTTGGGGGATGAAACCCCTGAAATGCATCACCATCATGTCAACTCAAGCAATGTGTGTAATGGCATGCGCATATCTGGCGGAATGAGCAATATGCCATAGCATAAAGGCGAATACTGTTTTCAGTCATCCTTTTTGTGCTCATCCCCTTTTTGGCCAGAATCCTGGGTCCATTGGGTGGGTGCTGAGGGTCCCCTGCCTCAGGGCTTCGTGTTCCATGCTTCCATGCCCGCGATCAACGTGCGTCGAGTCCCTTTGCCATTCGCCATTTTCGCTCCTCTTCCTCCGTGCGTGCTTCCATCGCGGATCGCACGGCGACTGGAAGAAGGATGCCGGAGACCCCGACGCCCACCGCCACGGCAGCGTACGCGGACCCCGAGGCCGGGGTCGCGCTCAATGACCACGGGACCGGGAAGCACGACGCCGATGCCACCCGCACGCGCCGCCGCCGGCGCATGGCGATCTTCGGCGGGCTCGGGCTCGTGGTGCTGATCGTCGCCGCGGCCATCATCATCTGGCGCGCGACGAGGTCCTCGTCGTCGGGCTCCTCGTCGCCCGCGCCGTCCGCCGACGCCACGCTCCCGGACGACGGAGCCCCGGGGGTCAACGCCTCGGACGGCGTGCTGCTCTGCGACAACGTCCAGCAAGACGCCGGGTACATCACGCTGCCCAACAAGAAGGACGGGCATTACTTTTACTGGTACTTTGAGTCCCGCCGCCGGCCACGGGCGGATCCGCTGGTGATCTGGCTCACGGGCGGCCCCGGGTGCTCGAGCCTCTGGGCCCTCCTCGCGGAGAACGGCCCCTGCAGCGTCAACGCCAACCTCACGACGACCCGGAACCCCTTCTCCTGGAACTCGGCGGCCAATGTGATCTGGCTCGACCAGCCCCTGCGCACGGGCTACTCATACGGGAGTGCCTCGGCCGACGAGGACCGGTCGTCTGTCGACGTGGGACAGAACCTCTATGCGTTCCTCCAGGGCTTTTACCGCAAGCACCCCGACCTCCGGACGCGGCCCTTGTTCATCACGGGCGAGAGCTACGCCGGCCACTACATCCCCGCCTCGGCGCACTATATCTGGCAGCAGAACGTGAAGGCCCGGACCGAGACGCAGCGGATCAACCTCCAGGGCATCGCCATCGGCAATGGCATCACGGCCCCGAGCATCCAGTACGCGCATTACGTGGACATGGCCGACAACGCCTACAACATCACGCTGGCGAGCCCTTCGGATGTTGCCGCGACCAAGCCCCTCACGGCAGATTGCGTCTCAAGCATCCAGCGGTGCCAACGCAAAGCGGCAGATTGCACAATGGCACTTTTTGATTGTGAGGATTCCGTGGGGTCGCTCTTCGACAACGCCAAGCGGAATCCTTACGACATCCGCAAGCCCTGTGACAACCGCGGAAGTGACTGCTATGCGACGCCAGAGATCGACGAGTTTCTCAAATCGCGCCGTGTCCAGACGTACCTGCGGATCACCGTGAGCAAGACCCCGACATGGACCATGTGCCAACCGAACGTCTCACGAGCGTTCATCTCGAGTGGGGATTTCCTCACCGACCACCAGCAGCTCATCGGCGAGCTCCTCGACCAGAGCGAGATCCGCGTGCTCATCTACGCCGGGGACGCCGATACCGTCTGCAACTGGATCGGCAATGAGGCCTGGACCTTGCAGCTCCCGTGGAAGCACCAGGGCGAGTTCAACGCCGCCAAGCAGCGCCCCTTCCTGCTTCAGAACAACGCCACGAGCTTCGGGGTCGTGCGATCCTATGAGAAGCGATTCACATTTCTGCGTGTCTACAACTCGGGGCACATGGTCCCAATGGACCAACCCGAGGCGGCGATGGAGATGCTGCATCGATTCCTCGACAATGAGGACATTTGAGCGCTCTCGTCGGACGCGTTGTGTTTTAGGACCAATCTATTGACCGATCTATTGGACTCTGGTTCTTGGAAGGTCTACACGATCACTCGCTCATCGTCATTCACCGTTGACTTGATCTCATTGCCCAAATACTTGAGGCCGCTGCCGGGACCATCCGCCCATGGAGCAATTGTCTTTGCCAGACGGAGCCAATGGGCCTGGATACCAGGCGAGCCGAAAAACGTAAAGGTCTGGATCACGTGAAGTACCGCCGAGATTGCCGACGGTGAAGTAATCGACGAGCGTCGTCGGCTGATCGTGGATGCAGTGGAGACGCTGGACGATCGCCGCGATCTCATCAGCGGGGACTTGATCGGATCGAAGGGCCAACGCCAATCGTCCGATGGCGAACTGGGGAACCACCGCCTCGCATGGCTCCAGAGGCTTAACGAGTCTCGCTCCAAGATTGCCTCCTTCGTTAGGGACAATGATGAACGCCGTAATCGCCACCTGGTATTGAGTTCGGGCTGGGAATGAAGCCGTCGAAGACTCGGCTCCACCCGGGAGATGCTAGGAAGCCCGAGAACACTGTGTCGCCGTAGTCGTCGTCGCTGCCCATGTGGTGACGACGTATACGACAAGTCCTCGACCGGCGGCTTGATAGCGAACGCCAGCTCCTGCAATGCCGGAGTACGAATTAGCCATTTCCTTTGAGAATGTCGATTCGTTTCCGGCCTTTCAACCGTACAGGGGCGATGTCGCCGAGATCGTCAAGCTCCCAGCTCAGGTAGCCATTGACGACAGGGCCCACGTAATGATCGACGACCGACCACACGTATCGACCGAGGCCGAGGACGATCGACTCCCCGTACACGCACCATGGCGGCGCTGGCTCCGACATCTTTCTGAGGACACCACCACCAACGACAGCAAACGAGAAAATGCGATTCACTCGAATGAATCAAAAAATAGCAAAACGATTTGTCTGTGAGGTGGTGAACTCTGGTCCACACGCTCTCACCCGATCCGGTCTGCGATCTCAGCCTGGGCGTGGGGGCTCAGAGCGGCCTGTTCTTGAGAAATTTGTTGATCATGTCGAGGGCGACGGCGGGCTGGTCCTGGGGAACCATGTGCCCCGAGTTGAAGACCCGGAGGAACGTCAAGAGCGGCGTTGAGCGCGCGACCCCGGCGTCGATCTCAGCTTCGGTGACGTACGGGCGCTCGGGGGCTGCATTGAACGCGGCCTTGTCCTTCCAGTCGAGCGCGAGGGTCCACGCCCGGTTCCCGGCCCAGTTGCACATGGCATCCGCGTCGCCCGCGTAGATGAGCACCCGGATGTCATCATTCAGCAAGTCCGCGACGTACGAGCCAAAGTCCTTGACGGGGTCGCCCGTCATGTAGAAGTCGACGTTGACCAGGTTGTTGCACTCTTGCCAGCCCCCCACGCGCTTCGAATCGACGCCGAGGTACTTGCGGACCGTCGCCGAGTCGAGGTACTTGGTCACATAGTCCATCTCATAGCACTTGGTCGGGTCCTCCTTGTCGCAGGGCATGCGGATGTCATAAGGATTGCGCTTGGCGCCCATGAGGGGCATAAGGAGGTTGATCGCGCAAAACTCGTAGGCGTCCATGCACACGGACGTATCCGACTGGCACGCGTGGAGCAATTGGCCGCACTCGGGCGCGGCGGCCTTCATTGCCTCGTACGTGCTGGCATTCACGAGGCTGATGTTGTAGGCATTCTCGACCATGTCCTGGGTGTGGGGCCACTGGATCGATGGTTCCGTCATGCCATTGCCGATGGCAATGCCCTTGAGGTTGATCTGCTGGTCCTTCGAGGCATTTTTGTTTTGCTCCCAGATGTAATGCGCCGCCGCGGGGACGTAGTGACCGCCATAGCTCTCGCCACTGACGTAGAAATCGCGGTCCCGGAGCTCTGGGTGCTTCTCAAAGAAGCCCTGGAGGAAGTAGTAAATGTTCTCCCCGACGTTGGCTTCTGTATCGTCCTTGTCCGACGCGGCGCCGTACGAGAGCCCGACGTTGGTGGGCTGGTCGAGCCAGATCATATTGGCCTCGTTGGTCCATGAGTACGGGTTCAGTTGCGTCGAGAGGTCCGGCTGCACGTGGCACGGGCCGTTCTCGGTGAGCATCGCCATCATGCTCGAGCAGCCGGGGCCTCCCGTGAGCCAGAGCACGAGCGGGTCCTTGCTTGGCTGGCTCCGGGACTCAAAGTACCAGTAGAAGTAATGGTCATCGCGCTTGTTGGGGAGTCGAATGTACCCGGAGTCGTGGCCCGTGAGCCCGCAAAACAGCTCCTCCCGGCCTCCATCGGCCGTGGCAGCGATCACCGGCCGACCCTGGTCGTCGTAATGGTCATTACGGCTGCCCTTGTCATCGCCCTTGCGATTGGAACGCCACTCGACAAATCCGGCGATTGCTCCAAAGGCCACGAGCGCGGCGCCGACCTGGAGGAGGGTCTTGCGGAGGCCTCGGCGGCTGCTCCGTGGGCCGAGGCCCCTGAGTGGCGTGCTCTCACTGGCTTGCGTTGACATGGCGTCGGGTTCTTTGCCGTTGCCTGGGTCTTTCTTGGACTTGCCCTCGTTGAGAAATGAAGGGCGCTCGGTTGAAGATCGGGCCTCGGGCCGGGACGCCGTCGGACCAGACCTGCCCATGGTTGGGGCGTCTGTGATGTCTGGTGGTCGTCGTGGTGACGTTTGAGGGTGGGATGATGGTAAGTGATCCCCACGTGGCTCTTGACGTTTGTATTGACATAGAATGTCGCCTCGCCCCAGTTAAAGGGGCGTGATCGGCGTGATGGTGGCCCCCAAGCGGTGCGAGAATGTTGGTGCGCAGCCACATGTGTGGTGGTGGCGAGTGCAGTGCGATGGGGAGGCGACCAAGTGCCGGATGGGCGCCACGCGAACAAACCGAGTCCCGTCTTGACTTCGATGATATGACGCCGCCCAAGCCAGACGCCCCAAGGACCATGCTGATCACGGGCTGCTCGCGGGGAATCCCTGTGCACTACCACAATGGCTGGAGCTAATAACCTGATTCATATGAATTTCGACGCGATCTTGAAATCTTCTGCCGCTAGAAGATCTGTTGATCTGTGGGATGTATCGAATCGTATGGAGAAAATGACGGGAATATTATAGCTAATTTGGAGCCCTGTGGGTCTTCTCGGTTATGTTCATTGATCGGTGTCGGCATGTGGAGGCGTTGGCTCGAAGCCTCTGTGAGTTTCAATTCTACCATCGGACAAGATGGGATGCGGTAGTTGCTCACGC
>JAADYI010000577.1:0-15276 GCA_023338185.1 Lagenidium sp. CBS 127285
CTCTCTCTCTCTCTCTCTCTCTCTCTCTCTCTCTCTTGGATAGAACGAGGCCCGTGGCGCCTGCAAGAAGTGCGGGATGGTCGGGCACCTGACCTTCCAGTGCCGCAACTACCTCGACGACGGCAGCGCCCCCGCGGGGCCCAAACACGGGGACTCGTCGTCGTCGTCGTCGTCGGTGCGTGCGACTGCGCTTTGTGAGGGAAAAACGCTGCGACCACGCTGACGCGCTCGTTTGCGTGTGTGTTTATGAAGGACGATGACTCGGAGAGCGACGACGGCGATCGGCGACGGCGTGGGCGATCGCGCAAGGCATCGTCGCGCCACCCCAAGGCCAAGCGTCGCTCTCGTCGCTCGCCGTCGTCCTCGACGTCGGTGTCGCCCTCGCCCTCGCGCAATCGCCGCCGCCACCATGGCCAACGCAAACGACCGAGTCGGTCGCGTAGTGCGAGTCCACCCCGGGAGAAACGCAATGATCGCGACCGCCGCCGCGTACGGGACCACGGGCGCGAGACCCGCGATCGTAGCCGCAATCGCAATCGCAGTCGCAGTCCGCAGCGTTCCTCCCGTCGGAGTCGGAGCCGAAGCGAAGATCGTCCCCGGCCCAAGGACGACGATGACCGCGACCACCGCCGGCGTCGTCGTCATCACACGCGACGTGGGAGCGATTCCGACGAGGACGCGAACAAGAAGAAGCCGACGGAGCGTCGACGGGAACGGGACCGCCGCTCGATCTCCCGCGAGCGCGCGATCGACGGGCACCGCACAAAACGCGACGACGCGAGGCCCCGGGATGGCGGTCGACGCGGCCACTGAGTCGTTGGTGGCCGTCCTTTCCGCGTTCAAGAGCCTCGTTAATGCTGGGAAAAAAAAATTCACATGATCCGACAACTCTGCTCGTTGTCCTCCCCCTCGGATGGGGCCTTGGAGCCTCGCAGGCCCGTCGCCGCCCACCGGAGATCGCCCCCCGCGCGCTTGAGGAGGTCCCGGACCATGGCATCGCTGACGGCCGACGCGCCATTCTGTCGCGGGAAGAACTCGGTCGTCGTTCTGGGCGTCGGGGGCCCCGCGGCGCCCGCAACAGCAGATGGGCCCCATGGATCGAGGTCGTCGCGGACGAAGAACAGCAGATACGCCGACGAGGACGGCGTGAGGGCCGGTGCCTTGGCGGGGCACGTCGCGGCGTCGTCCACGAGCCACCAGTCCCCGCTCTCGGGGTGCCGGATGTGCGCCGTGTAGTGCCCGGCACCGAGGTCCCCAATGTGGTGGACGAGGCCGTATACGCGGAAGGACGCGTGCTGCCGGGAGGCCGTGCCGAGGGGCATCTGCAACTCCTCCAGGAGATACCGCTCGGCCCTCACGACCTCCTCCCGGTCGCGACTTGGCGGCGATGTCGATGCCTGCGCGGGGGCGAGAAAGCGCGAGAGGTCCCAGCCATCGAGGGGAAAGTGCACCGAGTGGTTCAGCCGCTGCCAACGGAACGTCGCGTCGCCGTCGTCGACCAGCTCAAAGCGCTTGAGCTGGATCACGAGAATCGGCGGGAGGCTCCAGACCTCGAGGGACTTTGTATGAGGGCGAAGGCTCGTTCGGGACGGGCTGTTTGGACGAACCGCAGCCGTGGGGGCATCCTGATCGTTGCCCTGATCATCCCCGACGGCATGCGATTGCTTCGCAGACGCCTCGTCGCACTTGGCGCACCTCGCATCGAGTTCCTCGGTGGTGCAGAGCAGCTCGAGACCCTTCTCCAGGGCCTGGGACCGACGTTGCTGGTACTCCACGTAGCTCTGGTCATCGTCGACGTTGCCCAAAGCGCTCATCCAACGTTCGGACTGTCCCTCGGCGCTCCAGTCGATGGCAATAGTCTCGTCCATTGCCAGCTCCAGTTGTTGCTCGTCGAATCGATCGATCGCGCAGCCTTCACACGCCGCACTCCAGTGGCACAGCGAGCAACATTTCCCATCACTGCGTACGCGACGTAGGGCCGTGACGTGACATTCATCGGTGCCATCACCATTGGGAAAGCGATTGTGCACGATCCGATAGAGGTTGCGACCAGTGACACCAGCGGTGGGAACGCGAAGGATGAAAGGAAACCCAAATGGAAGTAGGCGAAATGGAGACACCGAGTAGAACGGCACCAAGCCCGAGCGCCTGTGCAAGAATCGAAGATACAAAACCCGGTCCTCGACAAGAGGTCGAACATCAGCCGGATCGACGCACGTTGGGGATGCACAGCCACCTTCTTGACAAATCACACGATACGATTCTTCGCTGGTGCCGCCATCTCCTTGGATCGTTGCTCGGACCCAGCGATCGTTTGACGCTCTGACCAAGACCCTGTCCCCACCTTCGTAATTGCGTTGGGACCGTGGAGGACCGCGTCGTGCTTCGTCCCCATACTCCACTTCAAAGACGTCAATGGGCATTGAGAGGGTGGAGAGCAGAGAATCGGGGTCGATATAGTCCTCTGCAACAAAACCATCGAGCTTCACGGCAACGTGGTCCCTTCGTACTCCCGAACTGGCGTAACTCGGAAAGCATTCGTGCAAGCGAACAAGCAATTGGCTAATCGTCCAATCATTTCCCACCGAAAGAACCAGTCGCCTGGACGGACGCCGACACGGACTGTCAAGAAAATGCAAGATCACCACCGCGTCGATGCTCTGATTCCTTTCCCGCGGTGAAAGCCCCGTGGTCTCTTTGTGCAGCGGTAGCTGGAGCGACGAAAATGGCTCGAACCGAGTGGACGTTGCCCCACATTGCGTGCAACGGAGGACGCTCTTGAACTGACCGCAAAACAGCGCAGTAACAATGGACGGTTCTCTGGTCAAATGAGAAATCCACCACTCCTTGGCCACGACATCATCGGGCCTCCCGTCACTATCTTCGACTTCAAACGTCACACGGACAGGATTCCCGGTAGTTGTGGTTATCCGCGGTGAGCCACTGGACGATGGCGAACTCATCCGTCTAGCGGCCAGTGCAAAACGAGCCAGCAGCGATGGCGATGACGTGGGGGTATTGGTTCCGGGAGACAGCAGGGACGACTTTGCAGCCACTGGCAGATGCTCTGTCACAGTTACTCTGCGGAGCTCATCGCTGAGACTATTGAGAAAAGACGTAAGAAACTCTTGAGCATCCTGCTGGCTGCCATTGCCAAGATGTGGGAACAACTGCGCAATCGCGTAGCGCATATACTTTGGAGAAATCGAATCACCAACACCCGACATTGTCGTGTTTGATGTGTACGCATCGAGCTCGGCAAGCAAGTGACCAAACGCGAGCGGGAGTAGGCTCGATGGTGGCAATTGACTGGGTGTCTGCGGAATGCGATTGTTATCACTCGATGGTTTGGCTGAATTTAACGCTTCCAGCGCTCGGGCTTTTAAGTCAAACAAATGCTCCTGTCGAAGAAAGTACTCACGAAGTACGGGTGTGACGCCGAGACACTGGATGGCACTGTTCATGAAACACGTATTTCCAAGATTCGCGAGCCCGTGGACTTTGCTCCAACCCAGCGTCGTATGTTTTGTGTTTGGAGATTGTGTTGTCGGTGTGACAAGAGATGTCGAATCTGGGTCTGCTGACACGCACGTCCCACTGGCGAAACGGCTGTCGGCTTCAACCACGTTGAGTTGCAGGTAGATCCGTGTAGGCTCACTCCCTTCAACCAAATTTGCAATTGGAACGAGGACAAGGTCTTGTGACGCATCGCTGATTGGCACTTTCGTTCGTGAAGAATCCGAAGCGACCAGTGTGAGTTCTCCGTCACAATAGAAAACATTACGCTCTTGTTGACAGCCCTTCGTCGCTGGTATTCGCAGCCCTCGAGTTGACAAGATAGTCTGAACAACATCCAGAACGGTCAAGTCACCGTGGACCGCGACGTGCGGGAGCCGAATACAATGTTCCAATCCCGTGCAGTCTGTGTATGTCAGGTTGACAGCAAATACAAACCCACGGATGGTCGTGCTATCGTCTGATTGGACACCAGACTCGCTTTCTTGACCCTCTCCAGCTGCCGAAACCCATCGAAGTCTCGTCACCGCTTGCTTCCAATCGTTGATTATGGACATTTGGTGTCCCCATCGTGACACTAGTAGCCACAGCGATAGTGGCAAAGCCACGACCCTGACTGCTTCGTCGTGCTTACGTTCTCTTGGTGATTGCAACGATCCTGTCGTGTGGTGACACAGATTGGGGTGCTGAAGCACCTCGTAAAGGGCGTGAGTGGTGTCCTGATCGCAAACCCAAAGCGCAATCTGTCGCCACGCCAACTTGGGCATCACAGTCAGACCTAGAGATAGCGTATGTTCGGATGAGGCCATAAGCTCACAAAACTGCAGCAATGCATCCAATCTTGCTCGATGCGGGACCTGAAGGGCCTGTACGCAAGCGTGATTGATGTGGAATACCGTGAATATGACGTCCACATCCGCAGCGGAGCAGCCGCTTTGCGGGTGTTGGAGCAGCCATCGCTCAAACTGGCGAAATCGAAAACCTGGCTCGGAATGGATGCCACCGGGTTGGGGCGCGTCCATGTCGGCCCCCAACTCGGTGGTTTGGATTTGATCCATGATGGACTTTGCCCGCCGCTCTGCCTCGTGCTCGCTGAGATCGTGACCCTCGAGGAACGTCGTGCACTGTAGAAAGCGGGTGAGCTGCTGGAGTTTCCAGTATCCTCGACTGGCATGATCGTAGAGCACAAAGAGGTACCGGAATACCTCGGCCGAAGTCCTCGAGTATGCGCACGAGATGCAGAGCATCCACCAAAAGAGACGGACCTTGGTCTGAAGCACTTGATCGACGGCGCTGCTGCTGCTGCTGCTGCCGGACGGGCCTCTCGCGGTCGCGATCTGGAGGAAGAACTCGCCGCGACAGGCCCTGTGCGTGCATCGGATGGCCTCGACGACGTGGCACGACACCAGACCCCGGAGTCGGGCCTCGATGTCCTCGTCCGAGACGGGCTCCTTGGTCGCCAGCGCCCACTCGACGAGGCCGTGGATCGCGGACTTGAGCTCCTGGAAGCCATCGGCGGTGACGCTCTCCACTTGGATGATCGGCACGGGTGGCTCCGGCTGGGCAATGAGCCCGGTTGGAGGCAAGGGCCGTCTCCCAGGCGAGACCACCGCTGGCTCCGCCCGCGGCCCATTGCCGATGCGCCGGAGCGTGACCGCGAGGAGACTCGGCGTTGGCTCAGTCGGGTTGTTGTTGTTATTGTTGCTGCTGCTGCTCCCGTGGCGCCGCTCCCACTCGACCTGGAACTGCGCGGCGAGCGCGGGGATCCACTCGATGAGCCCCAACCATTCGAGCCCGAGACCCTGGAGCCGCTTGGTGAAGGCCGCCGACGTGAGCGTCGTCTGGGGCGTCGAAAAGAGCTGGTCCGCCAGTGCCTCGGACGTGTAGCTCCTGACCCCACCGTGAGCGATGGCCACGATCCCATCGACGCGGGCCGTGGCCTCGAGGAGCCCCAGGGCATCGCCCCGGCGGAGTTCCTGGGTCCGGCGGGCGTCGAGGAGCTGATAGGCGAAGCGCAGGTGCTCCTCCGGGGTGCCCTTCCAGGCGATCGTGACCCCCGCGAGGAAGCCCGTGAGCCGAAGCTGCCGCTGCGGGGGCTCGTCACAACCGGCGCTGGCCGTGGTGAGCGCGGGCTCGTCGTGGTCGCACCAGACGGCAAAGACCCGGCGCTGGAGCCCCGGGGGCATGGCCGGACAGGCCTCGTGGAGCACCGTGTCCCGGAAGCGCGGGAAGCTGATGCTCTCGCCGTGGCCCCGGATCCGGTGGAAGGCCGCGACGAGGAGCCCCCGCTCGGTGCCGGCGGACCCCGAGCGCCCGAGGCGCCGGTCGACGGCCGCGACCGAGAGCACGGGGGGCGCGGGGAGCCCCAAGAGCGCGGCGAGGGCCATTTGCTGCTCGAGGTGCGTCACGCACGGGCGACGATGCTGCGAGGCGCGGCGAGTCGATGGGATCCGGCGCTTGGGGCCTCCCAAGGTCGAGCCTTTGTTGGTGTTTGTTTCATGGGATGGTGGCGTTTTGCAATATTGTGCGATAGGGATACTGCATATTCCAATATTTTGTTTGTTTCGTATATTTTTGTTTGTTGAGGGCATTGCCGCTGGGGCCGAGGTTCCTATGCACATGCGAGCCCGCGATCAATGCCTCCGCGGCCTCGCGAGGAGCGCGTGCGCAGAGCTGAGATAGAAAGGGGGAGTGTGGTGGTGGTGGGGGGGGTCTGTCCGTCCGCGTGTGCCTCCGAAATCGATCGAGGCACGACGGTGAACAAGGGAGAGAGAGAGCAAATGCTGGGGGAGAAGTGGTCGAGAGGCAGATATACGGGGAGTCGGAAAATGGGGGAGTGGGCGGTGCTGCCTTGTCACGAGAGTACGATGGCAGCGTCCCCATGTAGGCGCGGGGCGGTGCCTTACAACGCCAGGATGTTCTGGGTGTTACAGTTGTCGTTGGTGTAGCCCTTGAAGCACGTGCAGATGCCCGTCTCGGTCGAGCACGTCCCACGGCCCGAGCAAGGGGACACGTAGTTGTAGATCTTGGACTTGTCCGTCGGCATCGTCACGACCCACGGCTCCAGCGTCGTCGCGCCGTCACCACCGTCGTCCGAGCTTCCACTGAAGGGCTTGTTCAGGCGCGCATAGAACTCGGTGCCCCCGGAGTTGGACCATAGCTCCTGGATCGTGTAGAACGCGTTGTGGAAGAAGATGGTGCTCCCAGTCGTATAAGCCGGTGCCGCCGTGAAGATGAGCTTATCGTCGCCGACGGCTGTCACGGTAGTGTGAGCGGTTCCCGCTGCGAGGCCAAAGGACGTGGCTCCCGTCGGGGCGTCGGTCGTGAAGATCGGCGCCGGGGTCGTCGGGAGCGTAAACTTGAACGGGTACTTCAGCGTGATCGTCGTCGCCGTGGCACCAGTCGCAAGGAGAATGTGCTGCTGGTACTTGATCAACTGCCCCGCGCCGACGGTCGAGGTCGGGTCCGGGGACGAGCCCGTGAGCGTGATGGTCAGGCCATCGGCGCTGACCGAGTCAACGTACATGGTGCTCTGCTTGGTGAACCACTCGTTGTCGTGGCCCTGCTGCTGGGTGGTGACGACGAAGGCCTTCTGGTCGGCCACGGGCATGCCATCGAAGAGCACGGCGGCGACCTCGGGGATGCGCATCCTGCCCGGGTTGTCCACGTACTGGCAGATCACAGACATGCCCTTCGTGCCCGACGTGCGGTCCGACTGGTAGCCTCCGAGATCGGGGCCGGCGCCGACAGCTTCGCACTTTACGTCCTTGAAGGTGAGGTTAGGCACGGCCTGGATGGCAGCTTCCACGGCGGCGGCGTTCGCAGCTGCCCCAGAGCCATCATCGAGAATCGTGATGGGCTGGGTGATGTAAGACTCGCCGTAGTAGTCAAAGACCCGGAGGCGAATCCACGCGGTCGCGGGGACGTTGCCTGTCGCGAGGAAGGCGTGGACGACAAACGTCTCGTACAGCGCAGTGCCGACGGCGAGGAAGAGCGGGTCAACGCCGACCTTACAGGTGCGCTTGCCGCAATCCGGACCATCGTACCACGGATCACAACGGCAGCCGTAGGTGTGGTTCCCGTCCCAGAGGTCGTAGATGACGGCCCCGGCGTCGCCCTCGGTACCGAAGAGCGTCCCCCCCGCCTTGTGACCGAGCTCACGGATGCTCTCGCAGGTCCCGTGGCCGCTGCACTTGTTGGGGCATACTGTGCGTTCGCAGCCGTTGCCCTCATAGCCATCAAAGCACTGGCAGAGCCCCGTGCTGCGGTCGCAGATGCCCTTGTTGGCGCACTCGAGGTAGAAATGCGCTTCGTGCTGCTTGGCATCGGGGTTGAAGTACTCGTACGTCCCTGCGGGGCTCTGCTGCGAGTTGGTCAAGATCCAGTTGGGCGTGCGCCGGTCCTGATCCATGTTGATGTCCCCGCGGGGCGTGTCGACAAAGGCCCGCGAGAAGAGGCACGTGCGGTCGGCACAGTCGTTGCCCTGAAAGTTCTTGTAGCAGTTGCACATGTCCTTGGCCATGCAGTCGCCGTTGCCCGAGCAGCCATTGGGGCACTCGGCGGCGACGAGCATCGCCCCGAGGACGCTCGCGACGGCCGCGGCCTTGAGCACCGTCGAGAGAAGCCGCATGCCTTTGAGGTCAATCGAGAGCGCGATGGGGCCCTAGCCAGTCCGTCGGGTCTTTGCTTGCTCGCTTGGTAGCGCTTCCGCGAGTCAGGCACCGAACCCGTGGGGGAGGTGGTGAGCAGGTCGGGGGGACGCGCTAGCGGCGGTTATCTCGCTCGCGTTCCTTGGACTGCTCCGACGTGTGAGGCCGGTGGTCGTGGTGGAGCAGAACGAGCCCGCCACCAGACCATCCCAGGGGTCGCCCTCTGGGGGCTGAGCCGTCGAGTCGCGATGCTCCGACGCGCCGACTCCTCGCGTCTTTCGATCGATCGGATCCTGCGCGTCGCATGCCCACAGTGCTGCCTGAGCACTGCGCTGCCAGTGGCACTGGCGGTGCCACCAAAGGGGTCGTTGCACCTGCCACCCCGGGGGTGACCTTTCAAGATCCGCGACCTTTGGCGACCCCCTCCCCCCTCCCACAGTCAACTTTATCGGGACCGCGTTAACTTGAAATGGCCCCAGGAGTCTGGTTGTTGAAGAACATGGCGCCACCAGCTGAGGGGCGAGATGCCAACGTCACGGGGATGCTCGCGAGTCCCCGCGGCCTCCGCCCGGCGCAGGGGGCGGCGGCATCGGCGGTGATCCAGCAGAGCCATCGGGGCGGGCGGCGGCTCATCCAGGTCCGTCTCCATGGCGGGGGAATCGCTCAGTGGGAGCCCTGCTAAACTGTCGTCCTAGCAGCGGCTCTTCCGGTCGCACCGTGAGGACGACGAGCCGCGTATCGAGACAGCGACGACGGAGATCTCGCGAGTCTACAAGGCAGCGGATCCCCGCGATGAGGGACCGCCGCTGCCGCTGCCGCTGCCGCCGTCGTTGACCACGACGAGCTTCCTCCGAAGGCGGCTCTTCCCCACGCGCAAGCGCCGCCACCCGCCGCGGATCCCGCCCTTGCTCATCAGCCCCATTGCCACGTCATCGACGAATCAGGAATTTGAGGAAGAGCAAGAAGCGGATCCGCAAGCGAGTGAAAGTGAGGAGGAGGAGGAGGAGGATCCCGATGTCGAGGTCGATCGGAGCAACAGCGTCGAATGTCGGGACCTCAGCACCGACGACCACGACGACGACGACGATGAGCTGGTCATGGCCATCGAGCGCGCGGATCTAGACGCCATGTCAAGGCAACACGATACGCTTGTGGAGGTACGACAGGTAGTATGGTGTTGTATTGTCTGCCGCGGTTTTGAATTGAACGCATCGACGGCATGGAATGGAGCAGATGGAGCAGACCATCAAAAACCTGCAGCGCTGGAAGGAGCAACGAGAGCACGAGGCGTCTGATATCAAACGTCAAATGGTGCGAAGGGACAGATCCAACGGCAGCTGGAGTCGAACACTCACGATTGCGCACGGCAGGAGGAGGCGATTCATGACACCAGTTCCACCACAGCAATCTCGTGTCAAGACGAGGATGGGATTGACAGCATCGAGGAATTTAGGGTGAGACCGTCTTGGCAGAATTGCCCCTGGTAGGTCTGAACTGACACCTCAAAAGGAAAAACAACGCCGATGGGAACAAGCTGGACAAAATTTACTCCTGGCCCTGAAACAAGCCAATGAAGCCATGTCTTCTCGGGTATCGTTACATGTGTGCATGTCGATGATCGACAAACAGTTCAGCGAGATCATTGTTGCTAGGGACGAACGGACGACGCCATTGCACGTATCCTTGTGGATGTCGACATCAAAACACCAGAAGGTGATCGAGAGGAAGTTGGTAGTCTGTGCAGGCTCCGCAACGAGGTCTTTGATCTCGGGGTCAAGGAGCGGTGTGCAGAGATACAGTCATCTCTACTGGATGATCTTGAAGGTGCTGAGAATGACCTCGATTCGAAGTTGCTTGGTGTTGAGGTTTGTGCAAACTAGATGATATGAGCAAAATGTGGTAATTGACACTGAATACCCAGGCATTCGCGAGCGAGCTCGATCAAGTGCTAGCCAACTTCAGCAAATCGAACTATGATGAAAAAATAGGGCTCCAAAACCCACCAGGGCAGCAAGCTCAAGAAGAGTAGTGTGAGATGTTGCGAAGATCGCTTCAGCGACCTTGATTTGTTGTGTTTGTCAGATAATAGTGATTTTAATAAGGATCTGATCATCAAGATGAAACGTACTTCGAAGTAGTTGATTTGATTGGGTTACACCACGTACCTAAACCGACAACGACACAGCACGCCTAGCATTTGCAAAATTTTGCAAACCGTCACACCCATGCATATCGTTGGTTGACCAACCAATGAGGTCGCGCAAGGCGAGTGCGTTGATGGTGCGAGTCGAAAATCATCAAACTTGAAATTGCGTCGGTACGCTCCGTCACAACGATCCCAAACTTTGATTTGATGGCGGCATCTTCAAACGACCTTGGAGGGTCCCATATATCGATACTCTCCAACTCAAACTTCCGAGCCTCGAACAATGCTGCTTGGAGGAGCAACTCTGATACATCCGTATTCCGTGGTGGCGCGCAATAGTATACAATATTGAGGACAGATCTTCTTAGATCGTGGCACCACACAATGAAGGAGCTCGCATTGAGATAGACTCCGCATCGAGTTGGGATTTCTGATCGCTTCTGGATAACCGCATGAAAGATTCCATTGTAGAATTGCCACTCAATGGTTTGTGTGGACGGAATGACATAAAAAACTTCCTCCATGTTGAACTGGGCAGACCTCATGGCTTGTTGAGTACATATGCATTTTGTTTGCAATAACATGTCAAGTGTGTGGTCCAGATGAAGTGGTTTGAGCTCAGACATCTTCTTGGTTCTCTGAAGTTGGTGAGCATTCTTGGGATCACGAAGGAGTAGAGTTGCTGATGTCGAATAGTAGCTTTGCCAACCTAAACGTTCGTAAAAGATTGGTCCAATTTCGGAGAACAATACTGACGCCAAAGCTTTCGGCGACTGCTCAAGCCTTTGCCTCACACTGGTAAGAAAATGCCGCGCGAGACCTTGATTTCTGTAAGCTGGAAGGGTGTATACAGAAGTCAGGTGAAATGAATGGCCACGGATGATGCCTCCGTGTTGTTTCTTGATCATGCAGTCGAACTTATAGCTTTCACAGTGGCAAACGATAGGGTCTTGCGGAAGTATGCTGTCATCGTGTTCGTCATTTTCCAGCCCGGGATCGTCGTCTTTCCGCGGGACAAGTCCCCACACAATCAGCCCACGAACAGCGTGTGCCGTCATCCGCTGCAGTGCTTCTTCCAGTTGGTAAGTTGGGAGCGTGAGGTCTGGGGCTCCCCAGACCTCGTAATCATCCATCTTGCATCGGAATCGGAGTTCTTCCCGGTCGAGTCTCACCAACCGGTATCGCCTGTCGAGCGCTGATGATTTCGACGCCATCTCTTGCAAACGCTTGAGGGCTGTGATGAAGTTGAGAAATGATTACACGCATAGCCTTGGATACTAATTCATGCAAAGTCGACGAAGTCTTGTGGGAACCTTGGCCCCTCGTTGAACGAGGGGCCAACGAGTCGTTGAGCCCATCGAGGCCATTTTCCAACCGTCTTCCGATTTCTTCCGCGCTCTGGGTCAGACTAACAGTCCATCATCTTTCTCCCAGTCCGTCGTGAACATCTCACTGCGCATGCAATCGCCATTCAGAGCCGGAGAGGAGTTCCGCGGATGGAATCGCCGCAACTCGTAACTGGTCATTGATTGCGCCTTTGGCCACTTTGGGCCATCACAGAGTGCGCGCGTGAGATTCCGAGGTTCTCCTGAGAGAAGGCACTGACGAGCGGCGGACAATCCGTCCGGTCGTTGTTCCTTCTACGGACTCGACTCCGTGAGAGCATCCACCACAGACAGCATCCAGCTTTTCATCCATGGATACTGATTAAGGATACGGAGCGCGCTACCGGTAATGGTGCCACAAGTGGTTACCAGTTCATATTGAATATGAACTGGAACCTAATACGGCCACATTGTAACCTTGAATTTCAAGGTTACAATGTGGCCGTATTAGGTTCTGTTTTCGATTCGCAACACGTTCCCTGATCAGACCACGAGAATAATGGCCAAGCCGAGCACGATCAAGGCGATCTACCGATGCCTGCTGCGCGACGCCGCGGCCTTGGAGCACACCCCGCATTTTCGCCTGCGAACTCCGCTCAAGCTCGAGCAGTGGGGCGTCGGCCACTACGTTCCCCCTCCGCTGAAGGACGCGGCTGCTGCTGCGAGGGTCGACGCACGTACCCGACCTATCCGCAGTCTGCAGGACTACTACGACAGGCGCGAGTGGGGCTTTTGTGATGACGAGTCCACGGCGGAGAGCGTCTCGGAGATGATCCGCCGGGCGTTCAAGGAGAACATGCGCCTGGGGGACAAGAAGGTGCGCGTTGCTTGGTGTGACTATCATTTGCGTCGGCGCCGTTCTTCGAGTCATTCCTATTTGCTGTTGTGGAACACCAGGTCATCGCCACCAAGGTAGATGAAGCAATCAGGTATCTCTTGAAATTTTGATCCAAGCTTGAGAAACGTGGATCTTTGTCCTCATGACGATATTGTTTTCTTGGTGTTGTCCGGGGCGGTCGAAAGCGCACTCAAAGCGCTCTCGGAGCAGTTGCTGTTGGCCCAATGCTCGAGCAGTGAGTAGAAAGCATCCCTGCTCAACTGCGGTCAGTCCATGTCACTGACGCGTCGGTGCATTTTCGTAGTCACTACCACCAACGGGATCAAGATTGAGGCAACCAGTCAACACGTTCCAGCACACTCGAATCCGGAGCAAGGACTGTACCGGTTCACGTATCGGATCACGATCACGAACGAGAGTACGTGGTGCTGTGTCAAGGTGATAAGCTTAGTGGGCATTAACCTGACTTGCACTGCTCGGGCGTGCAGGTGAAACGGACACGGTGCAGATCACAGGTCGGCAGTACACGTTTGAAAGTGAGCGAGGTCAGCGGATCGCCCTGCCACGCAATTCGCCCGGTGTCGTTGGAAACACTCCCGTCCTGCAGCCTGGGCAGTGCTTTGAATATGCCAGCGGGGTGGACATCGATGCCCCGCGTGGATCGGCCACTGGCTGCCTCCACGTGATTCGACGAGGGAACGACGCGTTTTCAAACGATGTGAACACATTTGACGCATTTGTTTCCCGTTTTCACTTTCAAGTTAGTCCGTCATAAAGACAAAATTGGTCGAGAAACAATCACGATAGAGCAACCTCTTGATCCCTAATGAAGCACTGAAAATCTGGTTTTCCATCGTTTGCTATATGCGTCTTCGTCTACTCGACCAACGTGTGATACGACGGCTGGTACATCTTAGAGGCAATGTAGTCCTCAAGGCTGGCCCCACGACGAATCTTCGGCCGAAATCCCGCAATTTCGTCGTCGATAGCGCACTTCATCACGGCAGTCGCAACCTTCAACGAGACGTGGCGGATGTTTTTCACCGAGGGGAACACCTGACCGTTCGCGACTTCCTCCTCCGTCATGCACTGAGACAGCGCCTTGGCCGCTGCGTAGAGCATTCGATCTGTCACCCGCGCAGATTGGCTGACCGTGCAAGCAAGTCCAACCGCCGGGAAGATGAACATGTTGTTACACTGACTGATGTGATACTTCTTGCCATTGTAGACTACTGGGTCGAAGGGGCTGCCACTGGCGAAAACACACCGTCCCTGGGTCCACTCGTAGGCGTCAGCGGCAGTGCATTCCGCAACTGATGTCGGATTGGACAGGGGAAAAATGATGGGAGTCTCAACGTGTTTCGCCATCTCCTCGACAGCTTCTTGCGTAAATGCGCCACGAGCAGCACTGAGGCCCATCAACATCGTCGGCTTCGCAGCCTTGATGACGTCGACAAGGCTCAGTTTGTCGTCCAAGTCCGAACGAGAGAAGTACTTCTGTCCAGAATTCAAGCCAGCCCGGGAGGATCCCAGCAAGCCATGCTGATCCAGTACGTAAAACTTGCTGCGGGCTTCATCCGCCGTCAACCCCTCACGGAGCATACCTTGGAGCAAGGTTGTGGCGACACCAAGCCCCGCACTTCCAGCTCCGAGAATCACAATACGCTGATCCTTGAGCGGCACCTTGACGCGTTCGCAGGCGCTCAAAGCGCCTGCAAGAACCGTTGCACCCGTGCCTTGAATGTCATCGTTAAAACAGAGCTGCTTCAAACGGTATGCATTCAGGACATCGGCGGCATGATCACTGGAGAAGTCTTCAAACTGGACAAGAGCACGGGGCCAGCGATGACGCACCGCGCGCATGAACTCATCGACCATGGACCAGAAGGCCTCGCCCTTCAGACGCGGGTGCTGCATGCCCAGGTAGAAAGGGTCCTCGAGGAGCGCCTTGTTGTTGGTACCCGTATCGAGCATCACGGGGAGCACCTTGCGGGGATCGATACCACCCGCTGCCGTGTAAAGCGCGAGTTTGCCGATGGGGATGCCCATTCCGTTGACACCGAGATCCCCAAGACCGAGAATGCGGCTGCCATCCGTCACGACAATGACCTCGACATCGTCACACGGCCAGTTGTGAACCATGGCCCCAAACTGGCCACGATCCTCACTGCTGAAGAACATACCACGCGGTCGACGGAACATGCTGCCAAACTTTTGGCACACCAATCCGACCGTCGGGGTGTAGACAATGGGCGCTGCAGGCATCGATACGACAAACAATCCATCAGTCACGTCACCAATGTGTCTCCTCACGGGCTGGTAGTTGCAATGTGGTTGGCCACGCACCCATCTCCTCCATGTGATCGATGAGGAGCCGAAAGAACAACGTCTCGTTCCGGTTGTGCAGATCCGAGAGGAAGATGTTCTTGCGGAGCGGGTCGGGCTCATCCGAGAGCAGCGCATAGAGCTTGTCGAGCTGGACCTGCATGTCCAGCATCCGCGGGGGGACAAGGCCCCGGAGGCCTGGTATTTTCACGAGCACAACCGGCGTCTTCCATCAGCGCGCTGCTCTTTTCTCCACCCCACAGTTCATCACAAGGCACCGAGCATTCGATCTCACCGAGTCGGTCCCGCTCGACCATCTTGAAGCCCGTGCCCTTGTTGTACAGCGGATCATGCACCTATTGAATGCACCCCAATCGACCCAGCCAGCGATCATGCCAAACTTCCATCAGCAACCTC
>JAADYI010000578.1:0-15275 GCA_023338185.1 Lagenidium sp. CBS 127285
ATGGATGATGGCGCACCAGGCGGTGGGCGGCGGAACTGGCTTCGATCGCGGTGATCTCTTTGTTCCGTTGTTGTTGAGGTGGAAGAGGATGCCAAAGCGATGAGGAGAAGTGTGGTGTCCAAAAACCACAGTCCTCCGAACAAGACCACACCTCGACCTACCAGAAACTTTTGCTGAACTGCCACGAAAAAATTGCCGAAACCTAGCCCTTTTGACTCATTGTCCTTGATTAGGAACGGGTACTGTACATAGAAAATTAGGGTGATATATATGAAAATTAAAATATCAACAATCCAAAATGGGGTGCTCGATGGTGTCCACTTGGCTCCAAGCCCCATCATTGCACACACCGTTGCCATTCGGGTTGTCTCCAAACCAACCGACATCGGGTGAAAGCGTCTGTGTGCGAGGCCCAATTTGTGGTGTGTGTGCTGTCCAGACAATGGGCGGCTTTGTATGATACTGTGTGAACTGGGCAAGACCTAAAAGAAACAGCATGTGTGACAAGCACAACCCCTGCGGCAGAGACCATTGGTGAGCCTCTTGGTACTGTGAAAAAATTCTTCTTGAGCTCCAGAACAATTTCCAAAGAGACGCCAGACATGCTCCATACAGAGAACATTTTGACAGAGAGAGAAACAAAATCAACAAGAGAGAGTGAAGAGAGAGAGAGCTAGAGAGCGGCTCATTGTGATGGAGAGGAGGATGAAATGCACACATCGACTCCCACGGAAATCGTCATTGAGTATTTTTTTCAGTGTGTGTTCATGAAGCCGCGGTTTCAGAGACTCGTCTTGTCGCCGTTGTCCTCCATGACTCCCCATTCGCATTGGTTTAGGGCCCCTCCCCCCAGCTGCCTGAGAGTGATTGCACTGCGATTAGCTCACACGAGGGTTTGGCGCACCAGAGAAGAGTCACACTTGGCTCACCACACTGGTGAACGAACCAGCAGGTGCGCCTCCTTGTTGGTGCCTGCGTGTGGTCGCCGTTGGCTCGTGGCATTGGTCGATAGACCTCGACATTGACGTCTTTCAGCCCACCAAGTGATCGTAAATGCGAGGATGGCACGATGGCGGCGCGTCTTCCCAACCACGACGGCAATCACGTTCATTGCCACTGTACTGGGGACCGTCGGCATTCGACCCGCAGTGACCGCTGAGCCGGCGACGGCGACTGTAGCTCCGCCAACGCTGCGACTTAATGGTTGGCACTCGTGCACAATGGACATTGGCGACGGGCGTGTTCCACCCCAAGTCGGCGCCGAATGCGCGACAGTGGCGATGCCCTTGTGCCACACCAACGTCTGCGCCGACCCGGCGAACCGGACGATCGAGCTCTTCCTCAAGCGCATCCCCGGCAAGACAAACGCCAGTGACACGGTACAGCGCGACTTTTGGTTTGTCCCGGATCATCCCTCGACCATGTCCACGAAGGATGGTGCGTCTTCCTCGTTCGAGGACTCGAACTTGTTTGTCGAGTCTTGCGAGTTCTGACGCTTGCGCCGTTGGTTGTCAACACAGCAGAGCGACAAATGCTCCTCTTGTATGAGGAGCTCAAGGGCCAAGTGAGCGTCTACATCATGGACCAGCGGGGGACAGGCCGGGGGACGCTGTTCAACTGCGAGGCCTCTCAGGCGACCTCCCCGGTGAGCGCCGAGGGGGCCGTCGTCGCCGTCTCCGAGGTCGCAAGCTGCGCCGTGGACCTCCGGTCACAGTTCGGCGTGGACTTTGCGACGCCGTTTTCGATCACAAGTGCAGCGCGTGATCTCGTCGCTGTCATCTCCGCCTTCCAGGCCCAGTCAACGGTGTATCTCTACGGGGTGGGCTTCGGCACGCACGTCGTTGAGCGAGCCATGCACTTCCCAGCGAAGCCAATCGTCGGCTATGTTTTCGACAGTACTGCGACGACGTCAGGGGGGAAGAAGCGGGAATTTGCCTATCGCTCCCAGGCGGATCGGGCCTTTGGGGACGTCGGCAAGGCTTATCTCGAGCTTTGCGATGACGATGCCAACTGCTCGGGGCGCTTTGGGGACAAGTCGGCTACTCAGGTGCTCACGGAGCTGCTCCGGACGGTCGACACGACAAACAAAGTGTCCGGTGGATGCGAGACTCTCCTCTTGCCCTTTACGGGCAATACCACGTCGACCGCCGCCGAGCCGCCTTCCTATGCTCTTCGACGGCTCCTGGCACGGATGCTCCAAGATCTTGCCCTCCGGCCCTTCATCCCCGTTGTGATCTACCGGCTGAAACGTTGCGAGGATGGCGACCGCGCTGTGCTCGCGTCGCTCTTCGAGCGGGTCCACGCGGCCGCGATCACGGCGGACGCCAAGCGCTCAGGGGCGGCCATGCTCCTGGTCGATCTCATCCAGTTCTCGGAGCTCTGGGAAACGCCAACTCCCGATGACAAGGAACTCGCCTCGCGCTTCACCAAGTCACTCGTCAGCCGGGGCAGTGCCTCCACGGAGCTCGCGCGGTACTGCGCCTTCACCCAGGACAGCTCCGACACGTGCAAGGGCGCTAACTTGCCGCGAGTGACTGATGGGACGCCGGCGTTAGCCTATTACCGGGATCGCTTCTGGAATGCCGCGGCGGCCATCCCCACAGGGGCCAGCGTGCTCCTGCTCCACAGCAAGTACGACGGCGAGACCCCCGTGGAGCACGCCGAGGTGCTCGCGGACTCGCTGGATGGCCAGGCCAAGTCCCTCTTGGTCTTTGAGTCGGCGGCGCACAACGTCCTCGCCAACACGCCGCTCCTGACCGTCGAGGAACGGGCGTTACCCACGACGACACCATCGTGTGCCCGGCAGATCCTCTCGTCCTTTGTGACGGCCAACGGAGACCTCCCCAAGACGGACACGTCGTGCCACAAGCGCCTCGCGACCGCCACGCTCAATTTCACGATCCCCCACGAGCTGAGCCAGGAGGTCCTCAATCTCACCGATGCCTTTGACGGGGTGCTGCCGGTGCGTCGGACAAGCGCAGACGGGAGCCACGGTGGGGACCCATCGGGGGCGGCGGCGACCGTCGCGGATCTGAACCGCGAGCGGGAGAGCGAGGCCGCGGCGCTCCGGGCTTCCCGGAATCGCTATCGCACGGCCTTCATCGTCTTCCTCCTCCTGGCCCTCACGGCCCTCGGCGCCGTGCTCGTGCTGCTCTATCGGGCCCGCAAGCAGCGCCTGCTCCGGGAGGAGGAGCAGCAGATCCGCTGGCTCCGGGAGGAGGAGGAGGCCGCGGCCAATGACTTTGAGTTTTTGCGGGAGCTCTACGTCGACTCCCCGACGAGCTGGTTCAACTATCGGTCCAACCGCATGCACATGTGAGCCCCAAAAACCACCGACATCATACGAGTATCGTAGCACGCCGACGACAGAACGCAACCCCGTTGTAAAGTAGTAGTAGCATAGAGTTTAGACCCCCACCTGACAATATCCACACACGGACGGATCCACAAGAGGCAGATCCATTCCAATCCGACAATTGCCGCATCAGTCCGACACAAACTGCTCTTTTCAATTCTCGGTGTGTGTGTCGACCTTGACCGAATGTCGCTCGAATGTAGGTCGTGTATTGGTGATATATTAGCATTCAATGAAGGCGGCACTGTGCATGCATGCGACCCAAGGTGAAGTTTCATGCTTTCGATCCTCACTTATGACGCCGACTACTGTCAAGAAGAGGGCCACCAAGCGATGCGGGGGTGTCCGTCCACGCTGATACGTGCAGCCACACCGAGGACTTGGAAGCACACCGAAAAACAAGGCGCTATCTCAAACCACCATCGCCATCGGACGCGAGCGTCAACGGCATGGTCATCCGTCTCCTATGTTTATCTCTTTTCCGTGATGAGCACAGCCAACACTAAGCATCTGGGCATTGAGCGAGAAAGCAACTAGAAAACATTCCACAACACCAAGAACACACTAGGATTTCTTCATCTCCTTTGCACTTGTTGGGTTCTGTACGTTTGATAGAGGGACGCTCAAGAGCATATTGAACCTGTTGGAGCAGTAGAAGGTCGCATGACGTTTTGCAGCTTATTCCGTGGCGAACAGGTAGTCACAGTAATGGTCAGCATCATTGTGCGGAAGCATAGGAAATCCACCCTGCGTTGAGGATAAGAAAAAAATCGCGATCACGGAGCGTAAATGAATACAAACCCTTCATTGATCTTACCACTTCGGGCGCAGACCCGGCGCAGCGCCCAATAACTAGCCGGCCGTGGAAACTCGGGATGGATCGCTCGTCGGGTGCCATCACCAGCGGCCGACCACGAGTTTCCATGGCCGGTCAAAATTACTTGCCGGCACCCAGGCCCGAGGTGCCGTCGCCCGCGGTGCTGGAGTTGCTGTTGACGTTGTACAGCAACGTCGACAGCCACCGCGCCGTCTGGGGGTCCTCCTTGAGGCTGTCGTCGAAGGTGTGGCTCCGCAGCGCCTCCGGGAGGCATTGTCGGAGGGCGTCCTTGGCTCTATCATCGCACCAAATAAACTCATCAGCACAGTTGCCATTCGCCGACCGCGCATTTGCCTTACCTCGGGTTGTCTGAAAGCCGCAGATAGCACCGGATGATGTGCTTGAGCAGGCGCGGGGCGGGAGCCTCAACGAGAACGGCCACCATCTTGCTGAGCACCGTCCCGACGGCGTAAAATCGCTCGGGGGTGTGGCAAATGTACGTGAGCCCCATCTCGTCGAGCAGGATCTTCTGGACGATAAACGTCGCGACGGTCTTGGACAACTCGCTCCCGGCCTCCATGATCCGCAGGCAGAGGGGGATGATCTCGGTCTGGAGGAGAAAGTTGATCACGTCGGAGTCGTCGATCTTGACGAGGGCTCCGATGACCCCCAGGCTCGTCAGCCGCAGGTACTCGAATGGGCGGTTCTTGCTCACGGTGTTGAGGAACGGGTAGAGGTAGAGGGGGATGTGGGCATTGAGGAAGTGCGTCCGGGTCTCGGCGTGGGAGGCCACGCACTGTAGCAGCGCGAGGGCATTGCACACGCGGTTCGACGCATGGGCTGTGAGCTGCGGGGGTGAGAGCAGCGGGTAGATCGCGACGATCTCCTGGAGGAGGGCCGCGACGGTCCCAAACGAATGCCAGAGGATCGGCGCGAGCTCTGGAAACTCCTCGCGCTTCTTGCTCAGCTCGAGGAGCGCGCTCTCACGCTGCTCGGGGGACGAGAGCTCGAGGACCAGCGCATAGAGCTGCTGCTGTTCGGGGCCGTCCATCGATTTCCGCGTCGTTGTGGTCGTGGGCCTTTTGGCTTTTGCCTTTGGGGCTTTTGCGGTGGAAATGGGGTGTCGCCCAGATGGCCCCATCTATTATACCATATTGCTTGAATGTGCCCTGAAAGACCGCTTTATCACAGAGATGTACGCAACTGTGGCATGGTGGCCAAAGATGTGAAAAAATTGCAAAAATGGTCCACTCACTGCGACCAAGGCGACATGCTTGCGAGACTACTGTATGAAGAGGCCAATGACTCATGGTGAGACGACACGGGTGGCGGACGCCGTCGACGACCCCAGACCTCTCGTTCGACGTTCACAGCCACAACGATCACCATGAGACCCCACACGCACCGACACTCGTGGTCGGCGACGCCACCGCGGTGCCCATTGATGCGGCGCTCTCTTTTGCGGACGGGCGTGTTGTTGCCGCTTCATCGGGACTGGATGGTTGATGCGCGGAACACCCCGAACTCAGCGCCATTCAGGACGATCGCCGACGGGGGTCGAATAAACAGCTAAACATGCTCGTCATCGCCTCTGAGGATCCGGACGACCTCGATGCGTCCTCACAGGGCACCATCAAACTGATCCCCCGGATGAAGCCGAGTACGGAGCCCAAGCCCAGCAGGTTCAACCAATCGCTTGTCCTGGAGGACGTGGTTCAGCTCGGAGAACATTCAAAGAAGCCACAGATTGCGCGGAATCGACGAAAGCCTTCGGGTGATGTGTTTGTGTTGACATCAAGGTTGTTCTTCATTGACAGAATCGACCATATAACGAGCAGGTGAGTGAAGAACGAAGGACCGACGACAGCGAAGACTAACTTGTTTGATTCGCGCAGGACTGGTCCCCTCGACGTACCATTGAGCATTTCTATGACGGTAAGACGTGGCCTTCACGCTGATTCATTCAGCCCCGAGCTGAGCTGTGAGAGTTGAGTGTCGCCGAGCTGGGATAAAGACGATGGCACGGGAAATATGATTCGGAGAGTTAGTGGACGAAGAAGGTCACCACGCGTTTGCGGGTGCTCAGGTTTGATCCCAATGTTGGTGTCGAAGATGTTGAAAACCTCTGCAGCAAGATCCATGCAGAATTCGATCACACAAAACATACAGGAAGTTCCCTTCTGACCGATTCAGCTGATAGGTTGCACGGATAGAGCAGCGTATGATGCAAACGATAAGCCTTGAGAAGTCGATTCATTGAATGGTAGACCTGGGAGCTCGACGAAAATTGCGATCGTCGTGGACGTACCAAGGAAGCGTCAAGTGCACACTGGTACAATATCTGGCCAGACAGTTAAGGCAAGGAACGAAAGCCATCCCTCCTGCTCACATCGCAGTTGTGCAACAACTCGACGATGCCAATAATCGCAAGTGTTGCATACTGTACTCCGACGGCAATCTTTTGGACTGCATTCGACAGTGGATTGTCCAGCCCACAGGAATTACAGTATTGGAACCTCTATGATATGGCCACGCAACGATTGTGGTCAGATCGATCGCTCTGTCGAGTCCTTGTGGTCGGCATTTCTGGGATTAGCGAGTCGGTGTTTGGGGTGTTCTTTCTGCTTCTATTCATGAGATGAATGATGTTGCCTACCGCCCGCTTATTGACAAAGTGTTCTACTTCACTCCCACGCTCATGGCACATGGTGGCGAACGTACGATGGACTTTTTGATAAAATGAAAAGGGTGAACCATTGTAGCTGCGAACCTTTCATCACGCGTTTCTGTTTCTGTTCACCAGTCCGTGCACTAAGAATTACAACGGATGTGTCAAGATGAAGTGCCTCAAATTGTATATGAATCCGTTGATCAAAGCAAGTCGTCGAAGATTGCCGGTACAATTCACCGGGAGGAGGACTGAGACGTGTGGTTTCGAAGGTTCAATCACGTTGGGGGCAAACCATTTTTTTTCATCATCCCAAGCGATTTATGACTTGCTTCTACGTATGAAGAAGAATAACGCACAATCATGATTGCCTCGACTTCAAGAGATGAGTACGCGAAGCACGAGCGGCCAGGCGAGTTCTCATTGTGATACTTGCGGAACACAAAATGCTTCCTTTGATCATTGAATACATTTGTTCGAAGAGACACATCTGTCTCATCAACTCGCCCAACGTCTGGGAGATATCAAGTTAGATCGACCAATGAAATTCGCTTGTTGTTGCAACCTCGACTTTCCAGTCGTGGTGAGCCAGAACAATCCTAGAAGTTTTTGCTATAAGAACTCGCCACCAATGAGTTTGTATGAACGCACTCGAAGGAAACAGTGTCGAGAGTGTCATAAAGCAGGGTCCATTGTGTGCAGCATTCGGGGTCATTCAAGAGTCATCCGAAATCCAGTTGGTGGCTGCTTGTCGTCCCTCAAGATACTTGTATTATCCGAAGTGTTGAGAGTGCGGGGGGGCTCCCAACTTCGTGGAGAGCGGTATCGACTCAACACTCGCTGAAACACTGCTGCATGCCGCAGTACTGCCAGAGATGTGGCTGCAGTGAGCACAGACTGAAGGTGAGTCGACTGGGCTGTCAAAATTTAAGGAAATGGCATTGTTGTCGCCGTGAAACGAGGTTCTATCACTGGAGGCTTGGGTGAGTGTCAGGCATTGCTGTTATTGTTGCAAATACTGTAGAGAAACTCGGTATTGGTCACTACTGTAGCAACGAACACTTCACAAGGAAAACTGAAGTTTGTAGATCCCTGGACATGGGTACACAACCTTCAAAAGAGCACTCCGACCTCTCTTATCTGATTTAATCCTCCACAAGCGCATCATGTGGTTAGTGCTTGTCATTGTTGAACGAGATAGAGGTTCTATACAGTACCACGAGTGCCGGTTTGCCAATCGACAGAGCGACTCGCAAGCATCAGCAGTGATCGTTGGCTCGTGGCATGTCATTGGCTCACAAATGCGACTTTCGAGATGGATCACATCAACTTCGTGTGTGAGACTCAGCGGCAGAGCACACAACCGTAGCACGAGATGCCGCACAGTGCTGCACAATATGGAACCAAAAACGTTGTCTCCGCTTCCCTCCATCAGACACAGGAACCTTCCCCAAGGCCAGTTTGAAACATACATGCAATGGAAAAAGATCCTCCTCCAATGCCGCTCGTTACTGAAGAATCTTCTGTTTTCATGCCTGGTGGACCGATCTCGTTCGCACTTCCATGTATGGTACAGTACGCAAGGCAGTGGGCAATGAATCAAATGAGAGTCGCATTCAGAAAGCCAACGTGTGAATCCAGCATATCTTTGAGCCTGGTGAAGTTCGGACCAATTTGTAGTGTATGTGTGTGTGTGTTGAGCTGTTTCTTGTCATGTAGGAGGGCGCAGAGTGAGCCCGCATGTTGTCGGTCACCGACTCGGTGGTCTTTTGGAAACACGGATTTTCGTGAGGATGCGAGCGGATGTGGTGTGCAGAGTGGTGCTTGGGGTCGACTGGTCGCTGACCAGTCACAACAATTGCAATCTGTCAAAACCTTCAAAGTCCTATAATTTGAAATGTGCACACTCCATCCAAAACAGGTATTACATCGTGAAAAACCTTTGATAATGTATATTGGGGCTGTGGGAAATGTAGAAAAGCCTTTTGTTCTCTCCCCTGACAATGCGCATCCCACTGTGGGACCTACTTTCTGCACCCAAACTCACTAACGCGAAATATCCGCCGGATCGCCAAATGTTAATACGTTGATCTTAGGTCACTCTCCTGGCCAGCCTTTCATACAGAAGAACAGTCTAACTTTCTTCAATTTTCATCTCCAATTCTATATATTTAAATTTCGCGTGGTGCCATCAGAATTTCGCACCCCAAACAAACCAACCAACAGAAACAACGTTCACGCACTTCAGAAACTCGACCGACGTCGAAGTGAGGAACCTCGAGCGTTCGCCGTGCAGAGCTTTGGCGGAGCTCGTGACCACACGCGCGCTTCACGGAAGTGATCGAAGAGAGCAAGCAGCGCGGCGTTTACTATCGCTCCCCTCCCCCCCCTCGCATCCAACGCTCATCGTTTATCGCATTGCGTTTTGTTGGTTGGCGGGTGAACTCCAAACAAAAGGTGTTGGTTTCGTCCTTGGTCGTGCAGGACGACGATTCCAAGTGGCCAAGTGGAATCTTTTTGTTGGTGGCGGAACGAAGACCATGGCGTGGGCCGACGAGCCCCCGGCGGCGGCGGCGGCGGCGACGGCAACGACAACAGCGACGACGATGATGACGAGCGATTGGGAGCTCGCGCTGCAGTATCCGTCGGACGGCGCCCCCGACGAGCCCATGGACCTCACGACCTCGGGCCCCCACGGCCACCGCGACCGCGTCCGCCGCGCGCGCCATCCGACGGCGGCCCCGACGATGACGACGACAGCGATGATGATGCAACAGCAGCACCAGCGCCCGGCGCCACCGTCGGCGCTGACGTCGTCGGCCTCGTGCCCGTCGTTCACGTCGCTTTATGACATCCACGGCGACGACCTCCTCGAGGACCTTCCAGACGACGAACCGCTGCTCGGAGACGGCGGGCTCTTTGGGGGCTTTGACGAGCACCCGCTGCTGGCGATGAACGCGATGGGCGGCCCAACGACGACGACGGCGGCGGCGATGACGACGATGGCCCCGACCCCCGTGACCGCGACGACCACGACCACGGCCCTGGGCCTGGCCCCGGCGATGGCCATGGGCCACGTCGGCTACGACTTTGTCCTCGATTTCCAGCAGCAGCATCAAAACGCGCTCCTGCGGCACTTTCCCCACCCGCCAGCGGCGATCGGCGGTGCCGAGGCCCTGGCCAGTTCCGGTGGTGCAGCGGGTCCGACCCCTGCGGCGATGACGTCGACGATGGCGATCCCCGCGGGTCCGCCCCCGCGGCGATCGCTGCACATGTCGGCGTCATTCACGTCACTCGCGAGCATGGAGACCGAGTACAAGCGACGCATGGGTAGGTCTTTTTCGAGCGCTTGCTCTTTCCTCGTCCTTGTGGTGAATGACGTCGATATTGACCTTCATCGCGTTTTCGTTGTGACAGTGAGCAAACGCAAAAAGGACGCTTACGAGCGCTGGCACAAGCAGCAACGGCACAAGTCGTTTGACTCGACAACCTCCACGACGATGACGACAACGACCTCGATGGAATTTCCCAGCACGAGCCCCCAAGATACGTATCAGCCTCCGCGTGGTACCGACCCATCACCGTTTCTGGATGAGTACGTGTGGACTATGGCGTCGCTATGCACGGGTGTGTAGTTGCTGATGTTGCTGTGTGTCTGCTCCAGTGTCATGGGCAATCGATCTCCGGACGCGGAGATGGTAGGCTTCTCCATTGACGAATTCCCAACGACATTCACGTCGGATGCGACGTGGCCGATGCCTCTTTCGGCACCCCCGCCGCTTTCCCTGGCCGCGGGTCAGCCGTTTGACCCATTTCCAGCCCCAATTGACCTGCCAGTGCCCACGTCGAATGCACCTTCAGGCAAAAACACGGCGGGATCTCCATCGCGGAGTCGAACGCCGACGGCCGACGATGAGATTCTGCTGTCCGATCAGGAACGGGCCAATGTATCGAGGATCTTGGATGCGATTCGGGATTTTGATTCTCCCCGACTCGCCCCGGTGACGGAGAAAACCAATCCGTCCCCAAAGTCGGCACCCAAGAATCGTCCGTTCAGTGCCAATGAGCAGCGAACAACGAAGAATCCCCGCATTAGTGGTATGTCAGGTGTAGACTCTATTGGAACACCTGAGAGAACAAGCTCTCCTGCTGCGAATGGGGCCGCTGGCAGCGAACGTGCGATGTCGGAGCAGAAGACGACAACCAGTCGTGACCGCTTCAACGAGATCCTCACAAACGGGATGTCGAACAGCAAGCAATTGACTACTGCTGAGACGCAGGTCGTGTCCAAGTCGTCTCTGTTTCAGACAGAGAAGGCCCCTGAGACTGCGGGATCCCTATGGTTGCTTCTCCATGTTAAATCATGTGAGGACCCTACATGCTCAATTGCCGGTTGTGACGTGATGCGCCGAGTGTTAAAGCACTGTCGAGGTTGCGAGTTGCCCTTGGGCAGCTGCCGAGACCCATGCAACGAAGCCAAGATCATGCTTCTTCACTATGCGAAATGCTCTTTTCAAAGTGCGGGATCGACAAATACGACCGATTGCGTGGTGTGCACAAGACTCGGTGAAATTGATCAGGCTCACAAGGCACTGAAGAGCAACTCCCCGCCGGTGCAGCCAGTAGTCGTTGCTTCCCCAAGTTTGCTTCCGATGGGCATTCCACTGTCCATTCCGACACCGATGACGCTCGGGGGGCCCGTTCCGATTGCCCCACAACCAGCGATCTCTTCCCCAGCTCTCCGTCCAGCGGGATCAAAACACGTTCCTATCCAGCCGAATCCGCTTCCAACTCCATCCAACCCCGACCCACTAGGAATGCGATCGTCGTTTCCACGGCTTGGGTACTCACTCGCATTGTACTTGGAGCAAACGTCAGCAGCTTTCCGAGCCGAATTGAAATCCAGGGTTGAGAAGTGGGTCACGGCTGCTGCGAGCCAGGATCTTATTCGTCACATGCAGAAAAAAACCCGACTCCGGAGTTTGGACGATCTTCGATCAGAAGCACGCACTGTCGTGCTCTCTGAACTGGAACGTGAGCTTCATCTTCAGATGCATGCACTTAACTGGGCAGCATCGACTGCATCCACTCCTCCAGGGAGTACTGAGTCTGCTCCTAACAGCAACGACAGCACATCAAGTTCATCGTCTTCAGGATCAAGTACTTGCAACCCTGGCGTTCCGTCGTATCTTCTCAATGTCGCGGCGGCGGGGTTTGCGGCGTTTTACACACAGCAAGCAACACTCCAAGCGGCGATGAGTGGTTTAATGCAGGTGCCTCCGTTATGTGGACCCCCAATGCCCCCACGATGTGTAGGCAGACAATCAAGTACCGGACTTGCAAGTAATGGAGGCACATCAACTACCACCAAGAACGTCGCCGGTATCAGCTCAAGCCCTTCTCTGACGCCGAAGAACCCACTCACTGCCTCCTCCTCAGGAAAGAAGAAGGAGACGGCGATGGCGGGATAGAAGACGTTGCTAGTAGAAGATTTGTCGTGCGTTCCAAGAAGTATTTTTATTATTCATTTTTGCTCACCAAGTTTGTGGGGAATACATCGTGATCCGCCATGACGCGTGTGTGTATTCGCGAACACAGCGCAAAAGCAAAGGCAAAAAACGAAAAAGGATGAGCGAGCGAGTGATCAGATCGACAAGGTCACACATGGCGCTTTGTTGTCACAAGACTCACTCACTTCTCCGAAAACATTTTTATTTATTGCAATACTAGACTTACTGTTTGCGTATATTCTCTTGTAATGACCAAAGATTCGCTCAACTTTCAATCGAACATAGCGAGCAACACCAATGCGGCAGCTGATCACCAGCAAGCTCCGAGTGCATCGCCCCGTGGCCCACGGCCGCCGCTGCCTGAGCAGCAGCAGCAACAGCAACAGCGGCAGCAATGTTGAGCCTTACGACTACCTCGTGATTGGCGCCGGAAGCGGGGGCATGGCCAGCTCCCGCCGGGCCGCGACGTATCCCAACACCCGCGTGGCGGTCGTCGAGGCCCAGCGGCTCGGGGGCACGTGCGTCAACGTCGGCTGCGTGCCCAAGAAGATCATGTTCCTCGCGGCCAACATGGCCCATCAGCTCCACCGGGACCTCCTGCACTATGGCTTTGAGCGCCGGAGCCCCACCGGCGCCGGGGGCCACCTCGCCGAGGACGCGGTCTTCCACTGGGCCAAGCTCAAGGAGCGCCGCGATGCCTACGTCCTCCGGCTCAATGGCATCTACGAGCGGTGTGTTGGGGTTCCTGATTGGAATGGGCATGGGCGCGATGAAGCGCCCCGCTGTTTTTGATAGCGAGGCTCACGCGACTGCTGCTCTGTTGAATAGGAACCTCGCCAACTCGAACGTCGACCTCATTCGGGGGACGGCAACGTTTAACGCCCGGGGAAACGTCGAAGTCGACGGCTGCGAGATCCCCGCGCGGAATGTGCTCATTGCCGTCGGGGGCAAGCCGCTGATCCCCGACATCCCCGGTACGACCACGATCCTCTGTTTTGCCACCATGGTGCTGCTGTAAGAGTTGACTGCCCGTTGTTGTTAATACCAGGCAAGGAGCTCTGCATCGACTCGGATGGCTTCTTCGAACTCGAGGAACTCCCCAAGAAGGTAGCGGTCGTCGGTGCGGGTTACATCGCCGTGGAGCTCGCGGGGGTGCTCCATGGCCTCGGCTCAGACACGACCATCTTTTGCCGAAAGTCGGGGGTCCTTCGGGACTTTGATGAGCTCATCCGCACGACGCTCCACGATGCCATGGCCCGCGATGGTCTCACTGTGCGACCCAACAGCAACGTCGCGGAAGCTGTCGAGGCCGCTGATGGGACCAGGACACTGGTTCTCCAGGACGGAAGCGTCCACACGGGCTTTGACTGTGTCATCTACGCCGCCGGGCGTGTGCCGCTCACCAGCAACCTCAACCTCGCCGCCGCTGGTGTCGAGACGGACAAGCGCGGATACATCAAGATCGACGAGTATCAGCGGACCACGGCGTCCAAGAACATCTTTGCTGTCGGGGACGCGTGTGGCACCGCCGCACTGACGCCAGTGGCCATTGCCGCTGGTCGACGGCTCTCCGATCGTCTCTTTGGAGGCCATGCGGATGCGAAGATCTCGTATGAGAACATCCCAACCGTCGTTTTCAGTCACCCGCCCATTGGGACCGTCGGCCTAACCGAGAAGGACGCGCGGGAGAAGTACGGGGACGACCAGATCAAGGTTTACACGAGCCGCTTTGTCAACATGCACTACGGGATCATCAATGAGTTTGATGAGCAAGGCCAGCAAAAGCCCAAACCACAGACCGCGATGAAACTGGTGTGCCTCGGCAAAGAAGAAAAGGTTATCGGTGTGCATATCATCGGCATGGCCGCCGATGAAATTCTCCAGGGCTTTGGGGTGGCAGTGAAGATGGGGGCGACGAAGGCGGACTTTGATAGTTGTATCGCCATCCACCCCACGGCAGCTGAAGAGCTCGTGACGATGGCGCCTTGGGGACTCAGCGGGTCGAGCAAGTAATCAAGCACGACCAGCCTAGACTGCGGTAGGTACGTACTGAATGTGATTTGCTGCCCGACAGGGTCAGATTCGAGATTGAGACAAACACCTTCTGACAATTTTTTCCGGTTCTGACACAGTAATCACTACTTGCACCAAGCAACAAAATCAACAACACTTTTTGCAACACTGGTTACATGCATTGTGGCCGTGAACTGTTCTGGTGACAACTTTCTTGCTCTCCCAGAGTTTCATGTTTCTCGATGATTGGCATCTAGCCATCGTTCCCTCTGTCTCCACTGTTTGACCACAAGTGTGGACAAAAACCTGGGACGATCCAGTTTGACACTAGGCATCACATAACTCCTTGTGATTCGCAAGGATGATGGTGGCTCGTGCCTGTTGGAGCGACCCGCAAGGTCACTTGTGCGTCCTGTGCTGAGTCAATCAATGACTTCCCCCGATGACCCGTTTGGCATCGCCGAGCGCATTCAACGGAACCCGCAACACGGCCAATATGGTTCAGGTCTCAATGATCACAGGGAGCTCGCAACACAGTGGGAAGAAAAAAGTAGAGTACCGGAAACAAGTTGAAGGTACCGCAACCATGTTTGAAACACGCCAAAATCCGCCCATGTAGGTTGCATGGGTGATCTGGAGCTTTGGCACCCACGGACGATACGCCGATTTTTGGGAATCTCGGAGATTCTTGCTGCCGTGAGACCCCGACCATTTTGGGTGAAACCCACTGCAACTGCTGTGGATCATGGGGAGCCGGAAGATTCGCAAGGCATAGAAAATGGGCATTGTATGTCCCCTGGTTCGTCAATCCCCGTGACGACGGCACGCCAATGGGATCAAGGGCGCCACTGCGGGTACTGAATCAGCCCGATCCTCGATCTCACGCAGAGACGACTCGGGCACATCGCATAC
>JAADYI010000579.1:0-15233 GCA_023338185.1 Lagenidium sp. CBS 127285
CCCCCCCCCAACCCCATCACTCGACTCCTGCCGTCATCGGCGTCGGCGTCGGCATTCGCCCGCGCATCTCTTGACGACACCCGGTTCATGGCATGCGGCGGCCCCGTCGCGACGACGACCGCCCGGACCACCCGCCGGCGCAACTGGCGCTGCCCGCGTGCCGCGACGACGCGATCGACGACGACGACGAGCCCCCGGGGCGCCTCCTCCCGCGGGGCCTCACGATCGTGACGACGCCGGGGACCTCGCGGCATCCGTACGCGGCCCTGAGCGTCGAGTCGATCCCCGAGCTTCCCCCGGTGACCCCGCAGGAGGACGCGCCCCTCGACACCCCGATCACGCTCCTCGAGTCGGCACGCGCGCACTCGGCGCTGGCCGAGGACTTTGTCCTGGATGACGATGACGACGACCACGACGACCACGGCGAGAGGCCACAGACGACGACCCCGATGACGACGACCGCGACCACGGCCCCGGCCCCGGCCCCGGCCTCGACTCGGACCGTGGCGTCGATGCTCGACATGCGCGACATGACGATCATGAACGACGCCGAGATGGAAGTCGACGAGGACGACGAGGAGGCCGACGACGACCGCGCGACGGACAGCGACCCCGAGAGCGACTATGACCACGACGACGACGACGGCGAGGGCGAGGGCCGAGGTGGCGGCATCGAGGAGATCCCCGAGGCCGCGATCGACTTCCAGGTCAACCGCGCGAGCGTCACCCGCTCGGGGATCATCCCCTGCTGCGTCTTTGTCGGGCGCGTGACGTGGGGGGCGATCGACTGGGAGATCTGCTTTGGCCAGAAGCAGCTCGTGCGGCTCCACCTCAGTCTCCTCGCGACGACGCTCTACCACAAGCGCCGGGGGCTCCGCGGGGCCGCGCTCCCGTGGACCCTCTGGCGGGAGAAGCGCGCCGAACGCCGGGTCGCCGATGCCCCCGTGGTCCAGGCGTACATCCGCCGGCTCCTCGCCGACGCCGACCTCCGCAACTCGGAGCCGCTCCTGAGCTTCCTCGAGGTGAGCCCGTCGCGGGCCATGTCCCGCTATGGGCCGTCGCTCAAGGAGGGCTACGTGCACATGCGCATGAACGGGCCCTTCCAGCTCCCGCTCTACTCGTGCTTCAACCGGACCATCGAGGCCCTGTACCGGCACCTCTACCGCACGTGGATGCGCATCGCGTTCATCTCGGCGGTCGTCACCTTCATCCTCCCCGTGTGCCTGCTCATCTTCACGGCCTTTCCCCGGCTCTTCACCGGTCAGCGGACGACCATCAGCGCCAATGGCGAGAACGTCAAGCGGGAGGTCGACCCGAAGCAGGTGCTCTTTGGCATCGTGAGCATCCTCGGGCTCATCTTCGTCACGGGCTTTGTCTACAAGTTCTTCGACCATCGCCTCGGGGTCATCCGGCGGTGGGTCGTGCTCAAGCCCGGCTGCTTCGCGGCGTACCGGAAGCGCGGCGACAAGGAGCCCAGTGAGGTCTTTCTCTTTGACAAGACCTTCAGCGCCCGGAAGGGGAGCTACCGGCAGGGGGTCTCGTGGATGCCCAGTGGGTTCGTCGTGGGCAGCCGCGCGGGGTTCATCGAGATCGACACTGGGCACTACTACACCCGACTGACGGCCTCGATTGCGCTCGCCCTGGTTTGCTGGGCGGTGATTGTGCTCCTCGGCCGATTAGATGACTTCAAGGGCGTGCACATGACCGGCGGAGTGCCCATCACCGAGCTCCCCCCGTACGTCAACCTCTCACGGCCCTTGGATCCGGATCTGTTCAAGAATGCGTACTGTGGCTATTACTTCCATGTTCCTGGGAACTCGAGCGTTCGAATCCGGACACTTGATCGAGACGCCGTCGTTTCGTTCATGAAGAAGCCGAATGAGACATCAATACCGACGATCAACTACTTTTTTGGAAGTGACGATCTGAAGATTGGGTTGTTCACCTCCACAGCCGGCCCAGGAAGTCTCGTCGCGGTCACAAAGCGAGTCAATCCTGTCACGGATATGTTTCTGCCCAGTGCTTACAAAGTGGATGTGGAAGACATTGGTGAATTGGCGTTGATGGGCTTGAATGGCACATCGCTCCTCCAGTTCACGCAATCGAGCTACTTGTGCCGTTTGCCCATCGAAGTATCTCGGTTCAGGTGGTCAACAATTGGATACTATGTGCTGATGCTCCTCGTTGGAGGCGTGATTGTCGCCTCTTCAGGTCTCGCACTCAATTACCTCATAGCTTACGCTGGTTTGTGGCATGCTCACGTGCGGCGCGACCACTGGTATCGTTGCATCAAACGACTCCAGAAAGTGAAACGCCAAGAGACGGAATACCGATATCACTCGTTCGCGCCAGAACGGAACAGTGTCCCTAAGTTTGAGTACCCGCCGGATTCGTCATGCGGTCCATTGTCAGCCAGGACGAAAGCATCGAGCGAAGGAAGTGTCCAATCGGGTGCATCGTTTGTTGCCTCTCATCCTCCTGTTCCTAGTTCAATTGCGTGGCATGTTGACGGTGAAGATACGTATGAAGCAATGTACAAGGCTATCAGTGACGCCAAGTTTGAGATTTTGATTGCGGGTTGGTGGGTTACACCTGATTTGTATCTACTCCGACCGGGACGAAAGCTTCCACGTCGTGAGAATGAACCGGAGAAGAACCCAAATGAGACTCAACTGAGGAATCTTCTCTTACTCAAGGCTCAACAAGGGGTCAAGATTTATGTTCTCATTTATCGAGAAGTCAAGCTCGCTCTGACGCTAAACAGTGCTTACACGAAACGCAGCTTGATGCTTCATCCAAATATTCGAGTTCTTCGCGACCCAATCTTTCAGATTCAAAGCCTTGGCTTTTGGTCTCACCATGAGAAGATTGTGTGTGTTGATCAGAGTTTAGCCTTCGTTGGTGGCTTGGATTTGTGCTTCGGCCGTTACGATCACAGTGGACATCCTCTGAGTGACCCAGGTGGTGACAAGATTGAGGACCAATGTTGGCCAGGGAAAGACTACTCGAATCCCATCATCAAGGACTTCATTCGAGTGAACAAACCGTTCGAGGATCTCATTGATCGCAGTGCTCAGCCCCGTATGCCGTGGCATGATGTTCATTGCAGTGTCTCTGGCCCCCCAGTTCAAGATATTGCCTATCACTTCATTCAGCGTTGGAATTTTGTCTGTTCGAAAAATGATTATCAATTGCGGACGGGGTGGTGTATATGCTTGCGTTCTCGCCGTTTCAAGTTCCTCCCAAAGTGCCTTCTGCCCATGGATTTTAATGGTTGGACACTTCGATACCCTTCATCGGAGACGACTGCATTGCAAGACTCATTAACTACTGTGCAGCTTGCTCAGGATGAGTCCATGGAGCTGGACGAGCCCTTTCAAGTTGTTCGTCATCGTCTGTTCAATTCTCCCGCCCAGTGTTCAACTACAAGTGATTCACGGGCAGTATGCCATTCAACTCCTGTTTCAGCAAACTCTAGTAGCGGAGTCGGCATGGGAAAGCAAGTTGTGGCTCTCAAGCACAGTGCACATCGTGATCACCGTTGCGCTTCATTGGTCCACGTGTTGCATCCCAACTCGAACGCCTGTAATGTACAGGTGTTCGTTCTGTATCACTGTGGTCGGCTGGCGTTCCAACGGAGAGAAGTATTCACGAAGCATACGTAGACGTCATCAGCAAGGCAAAACATTTCATTTACATCGAGAATCAATTCTTCATCTCTGGACTGCACTCGAATGGTGTTGTGAGCAATCGTATCCTTCAAGCTCTTGTGGACCGGATTGAACGTGCAGTCAAGTGCAATGAAGTATTCCGGGTTTTTGTCGTTATGCCCCTGCTACCTGCGTTTGAAGGAAATATCCGAAGTGAAGAGCTAACAAATTTGCATGCTGTTATGCATTGGCAATTTGAAACTATTTCGCGGGGAAAGCATAGTTTGTTTGCGGCACTGAGCAAGTTCACCGACGAGCACGACAAGTATGTGTCTTTCTTTGGCCTTCGGAAGTATGGAATGCTACCGAATGGATGTGTCTCGACGGAGCAGATTTACATTCATAGCAAGCTGCTTATTGCTGATGATCAGTATGCGATTATCGGAAGTGCCAACATCAACGACCGTAGTATGAACGGGGACCGCGATTCGGAAATTGCGATGGTGATCGAAGATGCGCACTTTGAGGACGGCCTCATGAATGAGCGGCCGTACCGTCGCGGTATCGCGGTTGGTGCGTTGCGAATGCAGCTATTCAGAGAGCACCTGGGGCTGGCAGAGAATGATGCGACTACGTTTGACCCGGCTGCTGAGTGGAGTTGGCGCCGTATCAGGAATATCGCACAAAAGAACACGAAAATCTTCGAAACGGTTTTTGACTGTGCGCCATCCAACAACATGACATCGTTCCGATGCTTCAACAACATTGAAGTCACTCAAATATTCGAGAATCAACGGATCAATGTGCTGAAGGGCCGTCGCCACGCTTGGTGCAAAGAGAATCTCAAGGATGGCGACTATTCGCCGTGGACTGATGTGAACGGTATACCTATCGATGTCGACAAGATTAATCTCAACGACTACGTTGTAGACCGATACAAGGACAAGAGTCGGCGAAAACTCTTCTCAATGGATCATGATGGGTGGTGTTACGCACGAAATTTCTCGGTATTTCAAGAAGCCCGGATGCAGAACTTTCGAAAGCGAGACAAACTACAGCATTTCATGACGGATCGTTTAGTGATTCAGGTTCGACGACGTCGATGGGTGAAGAAAGATTCAGGCTTACTCCCCCCAGCTGCACTATTGCGGAACTCCTCAATGTCTGAGAGTGACGATGAAGAGCACGGACGATTTCACTCGCTGTGGCGGCGGTTCCATCGATCTGATTCCAGCGCAACTTTATCGCGTGCGAATTCATTCACAAATAGTCGGGCTGGTGGTGCACACTCACTTACTTCCTCGATGCTTGGTCTGGGTGATGCGTCGTACCCCAATTCCCCGGCCATATCAGCATTTCGACCGCCACCAGGAAGCCCAAGTGACGAGTATCGCCATATCCGAGACTCGCAAGCATTCCAATCACACAGTGTCGTTTGTGGGAACAATCGCGGAAGTGTGGCTACGCCTGGAGCAACGCGGCCACACCATGGTTTTCCACGTGATTCCGACCATTTTCGGCACAGCACTGATTCGTCCAAGGGGGGAATCTTAAAGAAATGGGCGTCTTTCATGGATCAACCCATGGATCTGGGTCGACGATCACGATTCAAGGAAGAGTACTTCTCCAAGGACCGAAGCGACGAGGACCCATTTCACAGCTATGGATACGCCCACAGTGTTCACAATGACGAGCCTCTGTTGGAGTCGGGACGAGGGAGTATCCACAGCGTGAAGAGTATGGATGCTGGTACTGGGGGAAAGCTCAGCACTGATCTTGGTGCAGGCGAATGCCAGATTGGGCACCTTCAGACTGCAGCGACAGTGCGCAAGGAAGACGAGGGGCGTGCTCGTGGGCAGTTGTCAGAGATCCGTGGTCATCTGGTAGAGTTCCCCACGGAGTTTTTGTGCGAAGAGATTCTCAAGCCGTCGATTCTCCCGCGTGACATTCATATCTAAGCGAATGGCGATGACGAGTTGATACAATTCCTCACCCGGAACCATCGCAACGTTTCGTGATAGTGATAGTAATTTATCAGGTTTCATGGTGTTGGATCCTGTTGAATGTACGAGTCGTTTTTTTAAATCGGCAACTGGTCGACACTCATCGTGTTCATGATAATGTATTTGACTGTAAGCTCACTTGGGAGGAGATGGCTCATTACGGTACCTTTGCTTGCGATCCAACTCCATTGCCTACAATTCCGGGACCTGTGAGTCCGCCATTCGGACGCAGCATGATCGACCAAATTCAACACACACATTACGGACCTCTCGAACGACATTGTCGACGTGGTTTCCGTGATGCCGCGCTGGACGCCGTGGTTGGCGTTCAATTTTGTTCAAGGCAATGCGATTCCGGATGTTGGTGGCGAGGAATGGCAGGGTCATGGTTTTCCTGTTGTTCGAATCCCACGCGTTCCACCGGCGGATAATTTGCGGACTGAGTGCAGAAAAACGATTGCAGCCAACGCAACGTACCGCTCTGCTGGCATCTTGAAGCCCCCACGGAAGACAAAATCATCATCGCTCCGGTCGTATTCCTACGTATTGCATAGTCGTCACCAGATGAATACCCCAAGAAAAGGTATGCAAACACCAGTCAACGGACCAGTTCTGCGTGAATCAAGGCATTCGCCTGTTCTGCGATCGCCTCCGCGGGTGGATACGAGCCAACATCCCGAACGACCCCAGATACAGGGACTGGTCGGCTGCAGGCCACGCACATGACCGGTTTGGTGCCCATCGCGGTCGAGTCGCCAGTGTCCGTTGGGTAGTAGATCATCAGCTCCGCCCGGAGTTCCTTGAGGGCAGCGTCGATTCTCGATTTTATCAAGTCCGCCAGTTCTTTCCGGAGTCGAGCGAGTTCCTCGAGCGTGAACTCCCGAGCATCTTCCAAACGATCCTCCACTTTTTGCGTGAAATTCTCCAGCATGGCCCGGTAGTTGACGTTCGGATTCGCACCGACCCCCGCTGGGCCACCGTTCAATCGCAAACCATTCTTCTCCGCTTGCGACATCACGGCTTGGGTCACTTTCTTCGTCACATCCTTGAGAAGATTATCGTACACTGCAGGAGAAAGCTGGTTGTGATCGTCAAGTCCGTCGGAGAAACGCCCGTCGAGTTCGATCCGACGCTTCATCTGATTGTGCAGGTCGGCGGCAGCGTCGTGATCTGGTGATCGTGTCTGCAGCCGACTTGGAGGCTGTGGCGATCGATTGAGTGAGGTTGTCTGGAGGTTCTGGAGGGTCGACGTCAGGCGAGAGATCTCGTCGTGCATGTCCTTTCGTAGTCTCTGAACTTCCTCGTTAGTCGCTTCCGCGCGATTACTCGGCCGTGGCTGGACCACTCCCGACCCGGCATTGGCATTCAGCCGCTCGACGTCGTCTTCCAGTGTGCTAATTCGTCGGATCGCGCCCATCAACCGAAGTTCGACGTCTCGCATGCTCTCGGCCATCGCCCCATTCACCGAGGGCTCACTTGGCCTCGGTGGATCACTGACGCCATTGCCATGGCCCCCACCGCCCTTCTTCTGGGCGAAATTCTGATGCCAGAGGGACCACATGAGCTCGAGCTTCTCGCGCATCCCTTCCAAACTTTTGATGAGTGGGTCATTCTTCTTCTCGGTGAACACGTTCACCTGTTGTGTCGCGGCGACTTCCTCATCCAAGTACCGCAGCTTTGTTGTAAAGTCCTCTGTCCGCTGGTGCTTGTTCGCAATATCATTGCCGCCTGCCGCAGGAGTCCCTTCGCTTGAACCCGTGCTCTCGCTGCCGGAGCCGGCAGAGGTCTCAAGTCGCAATGGAATGACACCCGCGTCCACTCCTGCTTCGAGGATCTTAATCTCCTCGGAGAGCGTCTGAAGTGACTCGGCGATTGTTAGAGGAGAATTGATCAATGGGGCCATGGTCAAGATGGTCCGGTGGTAGTTGCGTTGCAACTGCTGCATCTCATCCATGATATCCTGATCGCAGAGTCCTTGTCGGAGCTTGTCTTCTGTCCCCTCCATCGCTCGCTTCCACTCGGCGAGAAGTGGTTTCGTTCGATCTTGATGAGTCTGATTACGTTCAATGAGCTCCTTTTGCATGGCGAGCTGGGCATCGAGCAGCCGAAGGTGCTGCTGTTCGTTGAACAAGAGTCCATTTCGAAGAGCATCGAGCTGTGCCTGCTGGCTGCGGTTGCCATCGATCGCATCCTTGAAGTTGCGCTGCAACTGGTCCAGTGATGCGTCCGTCGTTCGTCGAAGATCGGCGATCTTCGTGAATACCAATGATAAATCCAGTTGAGGTGGTGGGGCATCGCCTGGCTTCTTGTGATCAGAGGCATCTGATGGTGCGGTCTTGAACATCGAAGCTGCCGTTTGCTGCTGGATGACGAGGTCGTCAAGAGATGCGTGCAGCTCCTTGATCTCTGCCGTGTGCTTGTCGACGATTTGTCGATGATCCTTTAGTTGCTCCCCTTGAGCACTTTGTTGCTCTTGAATGTCCTGAATTTGCTTTTGCAGAACGTCATTGCTGGGTCCGATCGAAAGATCCCGTGGACTCGATTTGCGACGGTCTTCACGGATCTGACGAGCTACAATGTCCGACGTTGTTGTATCCAGGGAAGCGAGTTTGTCGGTCATTTCATCGATTGATTGCGTCTGTCCCGCCAATTTCTTCTCCAGGGCAGCCTGGAGCTCTCGCAAGTTGGCAATTTCGGCTTTCACCATCGCCTCCGAGGCAAATGGAACGCCAGGGAGGGGGGTTCGGAGGACGCCCGCAGACTCGGAGCTAGCTGTGGTTGGGCGGGAAGATGTTTCGGTTTCTCGAATGCCAGATGACGAAGTTTCATCCTCAGTTGTCGAGGCACCTTCGTCGGACGCGACAGCAGCATCCTGCTCTCTCACAGGACTGAGACTTGGCTCCGGCATGGAATCCGCCCCAGCACCCGCCTCCCCCTCCTCGTCGCTGACGACGAATTGTTCCCCAAACACGGCTGAGAACGACTTCTTGAGTTGATTGGTGAGGTCCCGTTTGACGTTTTTCAGATCATCGGTTGTGGCCAACGGTGCCGTGGCCTCGGAATCACTAGAAGGGGCTGGAGTTTGTCCAGTCGCGCTGGAGATTGCGTTGCTGCTGAGCTCCTCGCGGAGTCGATCGAGTTCACTTTGCTGTGTGACTTGCTGGTCACGGACCTTGTCGAGCTCCGTTTTAAGGTTCCCCACGACATCTTGAAGGTTCGAGACCGATTCAGTGAGATCCTGCTTCTCGCTTTCGCTTTTCTCCATTCGACTCTGTAAGGCCGTGAGCTGGTCCCGCATCTCCTCCATGGCGCTGTTGTTGCCCTTCTGTTGCTTTGCCATTGCCGCCGCGAGGGTCTCCAGGGCCCGTGTCAAGGGGTCCCACGTATAATTGCACGAGATCATGGGCTTTCGAAGAATCGCGGCAAAATCCGCCGCGTCAAAGCCCACGGCCCCATCATCGCCCTGCTCGGGCCCCTCATCTCGCGAGTCCTTGAGGTGGTCATCATCGTCGACAGCTGGCTGCTGGTCCACCTCCATCGTGGAAGCGGCGTGATGAACGCCCAGCAAAGGCCCACAAGGCCCGGGCCGGGGCGAACTTTTCTCAATGCAGACTCGCCCAATTTGGAGCACCACTGCCGGTGGTGATCAGTCCGGTCGGGCATCCTAATTATGTGCTCGCTGACTTTGATCGGTAGTCGAAACTGTTGGCACGAAAGGGACGGGCACGTGATCTAGTGAGACTACAAGATTGAGGATGAGGCGCCACATCTACGGTATATAAAAAAAAATCAAACGCCGAGGAGCTAATGTACCTGATCGCCCAGGGAGTAGTTGCCTTTGATGGATTGGTGCAAAGACCTAATTGGCCACTCTAGGAGGATCTATGTGGCCGATCTACGAGGATGCCTCCTCGTCGCCCTCTTCGCCTTCGTTCACGTCAAAGAGAGCATGAGTGTGGCGTTGCACCCTGACATCACCATCTTGACGTCGTCCGCCTTCACCGTCGTCGAATCCATTGAGAATATCCGGGAATTCATTGTCGTCCATGGGCTGGAGAACCTCAAACGCGGACGAGGTTCCCGAATATGGCGTCACATTCGCAGTGAAGAATCGTTTGTAATCGCCATTCACCTTGATTCGGTATCTCCCGGGCGGCGTGGATGTCGGAATGCACCATTCCACGGTGACCATTGATGCAAACGTCCCACGGCGCCGCCAGTGAAAAAAGGTATTGGCATCACCGTCATCGGCATGCATGACCCAGATACCTCCTTTCTCCCGGCTTGGATCCACCATCCAGCGATGAACCTCCAGAAAAGTCCCTTGAGTCCTCAATTTGTTTTTGGGGTGCGCTGCATGAAAGGTGACAGTCACGGTGGACCCTGGATGATACTCCTTGAGGACATCATTGATCACTCCACCATACGATGCATTGGGCATCAAGCCATCGTGAACAACAGGAACGTTGTAATCGAGAACCCCGACGCCACTAATTTTTGGTGGCGATTCTGTTGTGAACTTGATTTTTCGTGACTTGCAAACAACGTGAGCAAGCATTTCGAACTGCTGCATCGTCGCGCATAGCTGATTTGGACCGAAGTGAGTTGAAGCACCTTCGTATCGCTGGACTGCGTACTCCTCTCGCGTTGTGAGGTATCCACTATAAGCATTTGTGAGCCCAGAAATGATCGGTTCGTACGGCGTCTCAACGCCAAGGTCGCGAAATACTTCGTACACCGATGAACGTAGTCGTCGTCCGGCCATCGTCGAAGGTTCGAAAGGAACGGCGGCAATGGAAAGGGTATCAGCGATGAGAAAGAGCTGGAGGGGGAGAACTGTTGGTGAGAGGCCGTAACGCGCAGTTGGAAACGCCACAGGTTTCTCCTTCTGCGAGCCTTGTAGGCTTGGGACAGTCGTCAGCCGTGGATATTCGCCCCAGCGAACACCCTCTGGAACAGTCTCAATTCCGCGACCATCAAAAGTCGTCCCACTCATCATTGAGACGCCGATGCAACCGGATGATGTGGAGCGCGGGCACTCGGGATGGAGATGCCAGCGGTCGGTCAGTTTGATGTTCCCAAATTCTACGTATTGGTGAGCAAATCGCACCGCTCCCATCAGCGGCGGCGAATACAGAGCCTTGTGATAGAGCTCTCGGGCCGTCTTGAGCTGGGCATTCGCTACGATCAGCATCCTCTCGAAGTCCTTGTGCTGGGTCTCGCAATGACGTGGACCGCAAATGTTTGGACTGACGTCGCCTTCATTGCTTTGAGCAAACGCCGCAACAAAGCACCGCGGGCGGTCGAGGAGATGGTGCGTGCCGCGTTCCTTCTCAAAGATGTGTGCGGCGTAACCCTAGAGAAAACCCACGACCCCCACCACCACCAAAGTAAACAAACTACGTCAGTTCTCCTGTATCTCGAATGATCACGGGGGACCACGCTTTTTACGCCCACCGACCTTGTTATCCCCCGTGATGAGGGTGTACCAGTTGCCCATACTCGTCGGGTGCACGGCGAACCAGTTGATCATGCCAATGGGGAAGCCCTGGACGCCGTCGAACCGCCAGAGGGTCATCTCCTTGTCCGTGTTGTGCTTGTAACGCGCGCGCTCCTCCGGGGGGTTGGCGTTGTACGCGGCCTCGGAGCGGTTGACCGAGGCATTAAGGCACTCGCCCTTGGCCACGCGGATGAACGCGGGCTGGAGGTTCTGATGGGCCCGGACGATGGCCTGAACGATCCCCTCGACGACGCACTCAAAGTTCTGGCGATCGGCCCCACGGAGCGGCGGGTGCATGCTGTACAGGAAGTAGTGGGAGATGCCCCCCGGGGCGCAGTGCGTGTGCGTCGCGCTGAGCATGACGTTGGCCCGCGTGTAGGTCCCCGTGGGGATCCCCGGGTGGAGCCCGAGGCGGGCGACGACCGTCTGCGTGACCCACTCGGAGATCATCCCCAGGTCGCAGCTCACAAAGGCGCAGTGGCTTTGGCTTGGGGTGTGATAAAACGCGAAGGCCCGGGCACGGAGGCGCATGTGGATCCCCGATGTGAGCTGGCCCGTCTTGGCGTAGCCAAACATGCCGACTTCAGCGGCGGGGCCCGTGATGTCGAACATACCGGCGCCGATCTGCAGGTCCGAGGCCGTCGGCGTCGGGGGCGGCGGGGGCGACGTCGAATGCGTCGAGTTGTCCGAGCCCGTCGAGCTCGCGCTCGTGCGACGCGCACGGGCAGCGAGTGGTGGCGGCGCACTGCCGTTGTCGTGGGCGTGGCCCTGCTCCGAGGTCTTGCGGCGTTTCGTCGACCGCCGGCCTGTGCTTTCTTCGTGCTCGTCTTCGTCCGCGGTGGTCCTTGCTGTCACCTCGTGGTTCACGCCGTTCACGGCCCCCGACGAGCGTGTTGCCGAAGAGATCACCGTCGGCTTGGGGTCGGCACGCGCGTGGGCCGTCGCGAGCACCGCAGCCATGGTACTCGGGGCCGGCGTCGGGCGCTTGGTCGGCGAGGGCGTCGAGAAGCCCCGTCCTCCGTGCGCATCGTCGGTCTCAAGGCCCCCGAGGCCCCCGGGACCCACCGCGCGCATGGGCGACGACGGCGCCGACTCGAGCTCCGAGATGACGCTCCCCCGGGGGCTCCCGAGGATCGAGCTCGCCGGCGAGAGCACCGACGACACGCTCCCGTGGCGCCGTCGGCGGCTGCGTCGTCGGCGCTTCCTGGTCGACGCCACGGAGCCCGCTGGGGACGGCGCGGGGTGGTGCATCCTTCGCCGCCGCCCGCCACCCTCCACCGATGAACTGTGACGGCCGTTGCAAGTTGAAGAAGGAAAGTGATCGCGGAACCACCGATCGGTTTTCACGTGGTCCACGTGAAATCTGGGCGAGGGAGCAGGAACGAACCGTAACCCTACGGTTGGTTACGCTGTCGTTCACTGGTCCGATTTTTTCACCCCAATCGCTGGGCGAGTCAGTGCCCCACGCGAGTGACAATAGTCCAGAGGGCTGTAGCCACAACAGGCCGATCAGCGTTCGCGCTTGCGGGGCAAACACGTCAACGCCAGCGCATCTCGCCCAGGACGATTCTGGACGCGCCGCGACGATCGCGGCCGGGAATCCGGAGATTTTCACATTGGACCCGCGTGGCGTAACCCTCTTCACTTCCACACCCACACCTCCCTCGACCCTCCTGGTGTCGGCAGCGGTCACTCACTTTCTCGGTCCCAGCTGGTGCTCTTGTGTCGCACCATTGCAACCTCACTCGTCGTCCAGTTCCAGACAAACCGGCGTCCAAGAACGCACACAGATCACACGCTTTTCCTCACATCTGTTGTCGGGTCACACAACGCCCGGTGGTGGTGGTTCTCAAAAGCAAGCACCAACAGTTCTGCGTAACCCCATCCGGCAAGAGAGAGAGCAAAAGCGAGAGAGAAAGAGAGAGGCAGGAGGAAGCAGCAGAGGAGCATAACCCTACGCCAGCACCCAACGCTTGCTGATGTTCGACCCAATGGACACTCCCGATGCCATTGACATTGACGGATCGGGCCACGCGCTCCGCCTTGACCCCATCCGCCCCAGCACCAGCAGCGGCCCGATGATGAACACCTTCGGCGGCGGCCTCCCTCGTCCCCCGCGGCGGACGTCCCAGGACGAGATCCGCGCGCTTCTCCAGCGGACGGACCAGGCGCTCGAGAAAATCGTTCGCATCCGCGAGTCAATGGAGCCATTTGTCGACTTCTCCCAATTTGACAAAAAGCCCCGTGGAGGGGTGGGTGGGCCCGGCGACAGCGGCAGCGGCTCGCGGGGCAGCCACAGGCGGTTGTCTCGGGGGAGCTCAGTGCTTGAGGACATGCCCGTGGCCGACAGCAGCCTCCTCCCGCACTCGAATCGATCGCTGGCCCTCGAGAGTGAGGGCTCCGAAGACCCACTTGGGGACCGCTCGACGGGATCGACTGAGTCGACGAGCTCGATCGAGGATGGGCGCGAGACAAATCGTACGACAGGCGTGAGCACTGCGAGCGACGACGACAAGTCCCATCACACGCGCCACGATGACGAGGACAAGGATGATCTCTCGGACCTGGATAGCTCCGACGACGAAGACGATGAGGATGACGATGATGACAGCGCCTTCGAGGTCTCGGCATTTAAGGAGGCCCGCCTCGATCGCCTCCGGAATCTTCCCGTCGACTTTCACGAGGGGCTCCCGACTGAGTTTTTCATGGCCCTCGCGCGGTTCCTCAATGGCACCGTCGAGCTCAAGACGCGGCACTCGCGATTCAACTTCTACAAGGACACGTTTGTTGGCAGCGACGCTGTCCGGGAGATGATCCTCAGCGGCTTTGCTGAGGACCAGCCCATGGCCCTCCGCTACGGAAATGTCCTCGTCAAGCTTGGGTACATTGAGCACGTCTCCCGGACGGACGACCAGCTCCACAACAACAAGGACAACTTCTACCGCTTCACAAGGGCCCTCGACTACGACGACGGCGACTTTGTCACCGACCCCGGGGCCCGGATGTCCATCACCGCCAATAATTATCGCGAGTCGGTGCTCGCTCGGGACTCGGCGGCCAATGTCGAGTATGACTTTTCCGAGGCCTCGGATGAGGTTCATGCGCTCGTCACGGAGGAGGCCCTCGCGATCATCGCCCGCGTCTTGCACAAGGTCTTCGAGCGGAAAAACAAGCTGCTGTACTACAAGGGCTTCGTGGGCTGCTTCCTCGGGGCGGAAGCCGTCAATGTGATCCGCGAGCTGCGCGTCGCCTCCAGTCTCATCGACGCCGTGCTCATCGGACAGGCACTCCTCGACGAGAAGGTCATTGAGCCGATTGCGACGACCATCACCACGTTCCAGGACAAGTACGTCTTCTACCGGTTAACACAGATCCGGCAGTAGAGAGGATATATAAGATAGGGCAAGAGGGCATGGCCATCGGCAATTAACAAGGGCATTCGTTGATGCCCTTGGCAAATGCCGATGACCATGCCCTCTTTAATGTTAATACTGTCGTTTGAAATGTGCATTCATGGACGGTGTTATCGATCATCCGTCGGCATCATCGAGGAGATCACTGCCCTTGACTCTCGCAATACTGCTTCGTCAGAGGACACGGAGCCAATCTCCTCACCGTCGCTGTGAGACTGGAGTGCGTCGCGATCATACGCGTTTCCGTTTGCTTTCGCGCCATGGTCCGATAAGGACCTGAGAAGACGTCCGCGCGTCGGTGAAGAAGCCTTGAGCATGTAGTTTTTCTTGTTGGGTCGTGGTTTGTCGCCATCGTTTGCGTTTTCAGACGCCTCATGCGTTTGGTTTCGCTTCCGAATACGCAACTCGAGTTCCAATTCGATTCCCACGAGATACCGGTGCATGGCATTGACGAAGCGCCGACGATATGATACAGGACTAATGATGGTTGGGTTGCGAAATGTCAAAGACGCCTTAGACGTTGACTCCATCTTCTTCAAAAAATCGAATTGATGTAAATAATCAATTATCCCCACGATGACTTGACGATTTTCTTCGTCAAAGAGCATGAGCTGTAGTCAAAGACAAGTCAAACATATTGTATTGGCGGGAGTTGGAGGGGGGGGGG
>JAADYI010000580.1:0-15215 GCA_023338185.1 Lagenidium sp. CBS 127285
CGTGGCAGAGGACGATGGCATTGTCCCGCTGGGCGTTGAGCGTGCCGTAGGTGGTGTAGGCGACCTGGACGTCGTGGAGGACGCCGCCATTCTCGAGGACAAAGGGCCGGGGGACGTGGTAGGTCCCCGACCGGGCGCCCGGGTGGCCGGCGTCACGGTACTCGTCCTGAAGCTCGCTGCTATTGGGACCATTCGGCTGCTCCTGGGTCGCGGAGGTCGCGGCGACGGCGATGCCCGAGAAGTACCGCGCTGGGTTCGCCCCGCCCCGGGCATGCGCCGCCGCCGCTGTCGCCGTCATCGCCTCACCTCTCCCTCGACTCCCATCCATGTGAATCGCGCTGTTGGTCCGAGGCCATGGGCCCGTGTGTGTTGTGATCGAAGCGGCCAGGGTGGCTCCCACATCGCGCCCTCTCCGCAGCGACGACGGACGCGCAACGAGTCGTCGCCGGAGGACGAGCATGTTGTGGATGAGAAAGCGAGCGAGAGCGAGAGAGCACAGGAGCGAGGGAGGGAGGGAGGGAGGGGAGGGGAGGCGGGCGACGGGCAGCAGGGAGCAGGGAGCACGGGGGTGGGAGGTTGGGGGGGAGGGAGCGGGCTTTCTGTCGTTGACGTCGCGAGGACTGGGGCGCTGGTTGAACTGTGACGGCGGCGTGCGCTGCGTGCGAGGATGTGGCGCGGTGGCTGGAGCTTGTGTGACTCGTGTGCTGTGTTGGACCTGGGCGAGTTCTTGTGACGTTTGACCTCTTGGTGGTTATTGGTGACGTTGGGTCCAGAGAAGCCGATGATTGGCCAATCAGTTGATCCCCATGATGGTGCTTGGGATGGGCGTAAAATAGTGTGGGTCACATGGATCTTGGATGTACAGTACAGGTGTAGCCATTTCTAATTTGAGATCCAAAAATCGACCAATGTTGGAGCTGCCGAAGCGGCAAAGAGAGAGCGAGAGAGGATTTTTCGCGATGTACTGTAATACCGGCACAGAGATCCCCTTCATTGACGTCTCCAGGAATTCGAGAATGAACTGTGATGGACATACTGTATTCACACGGGAATGGCCACGTTAGACTCCAAAAACGCCCACGCAGTCGCACAAACGACCTCCTGCTCCAAGAAGAAGCCATCGTGTCCGTGCGGCGAAGAGATTGCGCAGAAGGCGGCATCTGGGAGCTGCGTCGCGATCTCGAGTTGCTCCGACTGGGGATACAGCACATCCGACATGATTCCCATGACCAGTGCCGGCTGGCGTACGGATCCGAGGGCTGCGACGATGCCCCACGCCCACGGCCGACATCATGCGAGTTGATCATGTGCGTGAGAGTCACGTACGCGTTCGCATCGAAACGCCAGAGGAATTTTTCTCCTTGGTTGTTGAGGTAGGACTGGGCGAGGTATTGGGGATAGCACTTCTCGGGACGAGGATCGTTGTCGTCGTCGTGGATCGTTTCCCGACCGTATCGCTCACGATAAGCGTGGCCAGTTCGGTAACTGATGACGGCAATCTGCCGATCAAGGGCCAGTCCCTGATCTGGTGGGCGACCGACTGAATAGTGGCCACCACAGAAGTTGGGGTCCATGTAAAATGGAAGTTGGGGTCCATGTAAATGGCCTGACGCTGTACATCGGTGATGGCAATCTGCCACGCGGTGCACTGCGTTGGTGGCGATCGGAATGATACTTCGGACCAACTCCGGGCCTCCGAGTATTACCCACTCGAGGACCTACATCCCACCAAGGGATCCCCCAATCACGCTCTCGAGCTGTTTGCAACAATGTGCGTGGCTACGGACCATGCAAGTAGGAGGCTGATGAACTGCGCAATGCCTGGCGCACACCGAGTTCCTCCTCGACGAGCTGCCGCTGCAATCGCCCGGCGTCGCGGACCGTCACCGCCGGGAACGTCGGCCCATACACCCGCCCCGTCGCCGGATCCACCGACGTCGGGCCCGTCGTCCCGTAGCACGACCCGAGGATGTTGGCGCACACGAGGAAGTACTTGTCCGTCCACGCGGGACCGAAGATCGTGTCCCACCACTGGTGCACGAGCGAGTGGCCCGTGAGCGCGTGGCAGAGGACGATGGCATTGTCCCGCTGGGCGTTGAGCGTGCCGTAGGTGGTGTAGGCGACCTGGACGTCGTGGAGGACGCCGCCATTCTCGAGGACACAGGACTGGGGGACGTGGCAGATTCCGGTTCTTGCGTTGGGGTGCTCGACCTCATTGTATTTATCCTAGAGCACAGCTTGTTGCGTGTGAATTCTTGTCGGGGACATTGAATGAGCACGAACAGGACCACGAGAAAGCTGCCGGACACCTCGCAGAAACCGCATTGTCAACGCTCGTGATCTCGGCATCACTAATGCCCTTCGTGAGGATACGAACCAGCCAGAGGATCGAGTAGTGCAGACGCCGTTGTCCGGATGCTCACCGTCGCCATGTTGTATCCAAAATGTCTGTCTGCAGTTCTGAACAACCGACAACTCGTTAAACCAGTATGGACGTTACCTATTGTATTAGAGACTTTGAAGGAGCTGAGGCCAGTCACGTCAGGCTCCCAAATCGACCCCAACGGTAAATCTGATTCCAATAGTTTTAAACATACCGATCCCGTCACCATAAAGTAGGCTACTGTATAAGAAAAAACTGACCACATCCTAAAAACAACCCTCATTTTTGTTTAAAACAACGGATTGAACGTGCGATCATCAGATCTCCCGGGTGCGTGTGCGGCACGTGCATCACGAGCCCTCGTGTTGTCTTCCCCCACTCCAAGCGCAGAGCACTCGCCACACCACTCCGCCGCAGTCAGCAGCAGCAGCCGCCGCAGCAAGCAGCAGCCATGGCCATGAAGATCCTCGTCCCCGTCAAGCGCGTCGTCGACTACGCGGTCAAGATCCGCGTCGCCCCCAAGGGCGTCGAGCTCAACAATGTCAAGATGAGCATGAACCCGTTTTGCGAGATCGCCGTCGAGGAGGCGATCCGCCTCAAGGAGAAGAAGCTCGCGAGTGAGATCGTCGCCGTGTCGATCGGCCCCAAGCAGAGCCAGGAGACCATCCGCACGGCCCTCGCCATGGGCGCCGACCGCGGCATCCACATCGAGACGGACCTCCGCACGGACCAGGAGCTCCAGCCCTTGGCCGTTGCCAAGCTCCTCAAGGAGATCGTCGCCAAGGAGTCGCCCAACCTCGTCATCTGCGGCAAGCAGTCGATCGACGCCGACGCCGCCCAGACTGGCCCCCTGCTCGCGGGGCTCCTCGACTGGAGCCAGGCGACCTTTGCCTCGGACGTGGCCGTCGAGGGCGACAAGCTCACGGTGACCCGTGAGACCGACGCCGGCGTCGAGACGCTCCAGCTCGGCCTCCCGGCGGTCGTTACCGCGGACCTCCGTCTTAACGAGCCCCGCTACGCGACGCTCCCCAACATCATGAAGGCCAAGAAGAAGAAGATTGACGTCCTCGCCGCCGACAGCCTCGGCGTCGACCTCACGCCGCGCATCGAGGTGGTCGAGGTCAAGGAACCCGCCGCTCGCAAGGCCGGCATCAAGGTCGCGGACGTGGACCAGCTCGTCGACAAGCTCAAGAACGAGGCCGGTGTCGTCTAGAGCCAGCACGCAGGAGGATACGCGCGCCGCCCACTACAGCAAGGCGCGGGGCGAGCGCACGACGAAGACATGTTGATGATGCAGTAACTATCGAAATGGACCAACAACAAACACCTGAAAAAAAGAAAATGGCTCGTTGAATGGGGACCATCCGCGACGCGAGCGCGGTGGGTGCGTGTGGTGGCCACCGCGACTGGGGATATGCTCGTTTCTCGAACGTTGTGCTTTTCCAATGCAGCAGTGGCCTGTGGCTGCCGAATCCCAGCGACGATGTGCCGCGTCGCTCGTCGTCGGCATGAGTCGACGGATGCAAACCATTTTTGTTTTGTTTTTGTGTTTTACACGACGTCTTTCCGACGGCCCGGGGGGCCCGGGCTCACTCGACGCCGTACTTTTGCTTGAGCTGCTCGAGGTCCTGCCGCTGCCGCTCGAGCTGCTGCTGGGCGTCGACGGCGGCGCCGCCCTTGCGACCCTGCATCTTGTTGGGCTGGTAGTAGAGCACGATGAGGTACCGGCCGCAGACGTTAAAGCCCGAGAGGTGGTCGACGGCGTTCTTGGCGTCGTAAATGTCCTCGTAGACCACAAAGGCCGTCCCCCGGGTGTCATTGTTGACCCCGAGGCGGATCTGCCGGATCGCCCCGTACTTGCCAAAGATGTCATACATCTCCTCGCTCGAGATCTTGAACGGGAGGTTCCGCACGTAGAGCACGCGATTGACCTCCGGGGGCAGTCGGACCTGACGCGGAGGAGGGCACGAGTCAGTCGATCACTTGCGCGCAGCGTGTGCCCAAACGCAGAGAGAGAGAGAGAGAGAGATGCCAATGCTGCACCTACATTGCCCCGCCGTCCTTGTGCCGCCATGGATGCCATTGGTGTTGTGCTTGTCGGCGCTTTTCAACGTTGGCAAAGTGGAAAAATGGGTGGTTGGTATATGCGGAACGACGGGGTTTTGTATGCACTATGAGAATTCCCACAGTATGTGCGTCGTTGGTGTGATTTGTGTGGGGATGAGGAAATGGCAAAGCTCTGCAGCTCCTCCTTGCGTCGTCTGGGCTTCTCCTGTGCCGTCGCGCTCATTCATCATCGACCCAGTGGGACAGTGTGGCGCCGGCACCATGCACATGTAACAGCATCCACCCGACGCTTTCGGAGACTGTTTTCGGCTCATTGTCCGTGTTTCACTGGCACTCGCGGGCATTGGTCATTTGCTCGGTGCGTATGCAAATCCGAGGTAAATTGGTCGTGACGTGGGGTGAACCCATGGGGCCGTGCGGTGGCGCGCTGGATACGGCATTCCGACACGTTCGACTGTGGCTAACACGTGAGTCATATATGAGCTCCCTGCTGCTGAGTCGTCTCGCAGCTCGTTGAATTGTACTACTAGTAGTACTGTACCCGATGCAGGAACTCGCCACGGTGATCACCGACCGAGAAGCCACGAGCCCATTATGGTAACCAATCTGGAGACCAACCAACCGAAGGGAAGGAGTACCAATGTGCCATTCGGGCTCGTGGATTTGAGTCCCCATTGCTCCATTCTCTTCCCATTCCCGAAGCCACCACCTCCACCACCCACCTCGCCCCGACCTATGCGGCCAATTTCTACGATCTTGACGCTCCTGACACTTGCTGGCGGGATGTCGCCCAGCATCGAGGCCAAAGAAGTCTCCCCAGTGATCAAGTACATCTACTTTCTGCCCAAGGACATCCCGTTCGACCAACATGCCTACAATGGCATTCAAAAGAAGGCCCGTTTGTTCGCTCAGTGGTGCCGCCACCAGTTTGATGGACTGGCCCCGGACATCAAGGTCGATTATGTCCTCGGCAAGCACGACTGGCGCTCGTACGTGTATGCCCCGAACGCTACCACCGGCAATCACACTGTCCAATCGCTTTGGCCGGCGAGCTGGACGTCGGATGGCGAGACGCGGGAGATCTTGGGAAATCCACTGAATGACACGAACGTGATCCACTACACGCACATGCACGAACTCGCCCCACCGGAGGACACCGCTAGTGGCATGAATGTCGAAGAGAGGTACGCTTTTGTGACCTACGGTGAGATCGAACTCGCATACGACAACATCCCCCAGCAATACCTCGGGTCGGCAACTTTCCTCGGCCGAATATGGGGATTGCCCTGGTCGAACATCACGAAGAACTGCATGTTCGATCCCATGGTCGATTCTTGCGACTTCAATGACGAGCAGAAGCAGATCGTCCTCAAGAACTTCGGGCGTTTCTTCAATGGGCACTCGGGCGAGCTCCTCAGTGTACGTAAGCCGCCGCCAACGGATGTTCAAGTCGACGATGAATGCGGGAACCCAAGCGATGAAGTCAAGCGTCAGTGTCCGCAGGGCTCGTTCTGCCAGCCACTGGACAACGTGTCAAAGTGCATTCCACCGCCAAAAGAATGTCCGATCCAGGACGTTGATGTCGACTATTTTGGCAACGACCTCGAGCATTTCTACGTGGAAGACCCTCACGAATGCTGTGATGCGTGCTTCAGCATGGAGGGGTGCAATGCATACACTGTCGATGCTCGCTCGGGTCCCGCTATCTGCTACTTGAAAAGCAAGGCAGGGCGAGCTAGTAAGGCACTGGGAATGATCTCTGGCATCCTCGACTCGAAGTAGTCGAAGCGTACAAGACATTGACTCTCTGTCAGATTGAAATACGTACTTGGTACGTATCGATGGATTGCTTATATAGTTCAATTGATTGAATGACTCCTCATATAAAATGAACAAAATGAGCCCTCCCTTCGTGAGTTGCAACAAGACAGTCACGGGCCCCCATGCGTCGAGATCAAAGCACAGCGCTTGGTCATGCTCGAATTCTGGACTGGGCTCACCAAATTCTCATGCTTCTGGCGTCGTTGCTGCACAGTTGTCCACAACAAATGCGGGCTCGTATACGACAGCAACAGCAGCTCGGACGGGGTCGAGAAGCATTATTTGTCACTGTCCGAATATGGGGGAATCGATGGCTATCGTGGCTCCTCGAGCACATGGACCGCACTCAAGTATCATTCTCTCACTCAGTCATCGGCCCAGAGTGGCTGGCGAGATGTACATCTTCTTCGACACCCGAGGTCTCGATTGTAAACCCAAGGTGATTCGGAGGTGACGTGGAGATGTACCTACGAGGGCGTACGAGGTCCGCGATCGCAATCTGGACAAGGCCTTCGGAAACGAGAGCATGGCTGGCAAGTGAGTCACGTGGGAACCCTCACACCTGCCGCTGAGTCGGCAGCTCGTTGAATTGTGCAGTAGGTTTAATAGTATATCCGATCTAGGAAACTGGCACGCTGTAAGGACTATGACCAGCGCTGCAACAATCGTGCGAAAAGGATATTGCAACACGTAACTAGAGGTAGTCATTCGGTCTGGCCCTGGCCGTGCCACGTTGACCATTTAGATGGCAGAAGCCGGATGCGGAGACTTACAGATCCCACGAGGAAGCGACAACGACCAATTTGCAGTTCGAGCTCGGAATTTGGGACCCCATTACTCGATTCTCTTCCCAACGCCGAAGCCACCACCTCCACTGCCACCTTGCCCCAAACTATGCGACCTTTTGTACTGATCTCGACGCTCCTCGCCCTTTCCACTGGTATCTCGCCCCCCATTGAGGCCAAAGAGGCCTCCCCAGTCATCAAATACGTCTACTTTGTGCCCAAGGACATTCCTTTTGATCAGCACGCCTACAATGCCGTGCAAAAGAAGGCCCGCCTGTTTGCTCAGTGGTGCCGCCACCAGTTTAATGGACTGGCCCCGGACTTCAAGGTCGACTATCTTGTCGGCAAGCACGACTGGCGTTGGTATGTGTATGCTCCGAACGCCACTACCGGCAACCACACTGTCCAATCCCAATGGCGGGCGGCCGGAACGACGGCTGCTGAAACGGCGGAGATCTATGGGAATCCTCGAAATGACACGAACGTGATCCAATTCACGCACATGCACGAACTCGCACCAGCGGAGGACACCTACAGTGGCTTCAGTGTCGAAGGGAGGGGTATCTTCGTGAGTTACGGCGAGATTGAACTCGCATACGACAACATCCCCCAGCAGTACCAAGGGGCCGCAACCATGATCGGCCCAATGTGGGGTCTGACCTGGTCGAACCTCACGAACAACTGCATGGCCGGTCCTTTTGGTGAATCGTGTGAGTACAACGATGAGCAGAAAGAGACCGTCCTCAAGCACTCGGGGTATTACTTCAAGGGCCACTCGGGCAAGCTCCTCAGTGTGCGTGAGCCACCGCCAACGGACGTCCAAGTTGACGATGAGTGCGGTCGTCCCAGTGAGAAGGACAAGCTCCAGTGTCCGCAAGGGTCGTTCTGTCAGCCGCTGAACGAGAGGCTGTCCAAGTGCATTCCGATGCCAGCGAAATGTCCGATCCAGGAAGTTGACATCGACTATTTCGGCAATGACCTCCAGCATTTCTACGTGAACCACCCCCACGAGTGCTGCGATGCGTGCTTCGACATGAAGGAATGCAAGGCGTACACCGTCGACGCTCGTTCAGGCCGCCAGATCTGCTACCTGAAGAGCAAGGCTGGGCGAGCTACCAAGGTACTGGGACTGGTCTCCGGCATCCTCGACTCCAAGTAGCGCACTAGTGACTTCATGAAACGTTCTTTGCTGGTGATCATCCAGCCTGGATGATACGACCAAAGAACATCTCATACGTGTTGCCAATGCCACTCGAATACGAGTCGCGTTAGAGTTCGATTTCAAACCGATAACGATGATCCACAGTGCAAGTGACCCCCTGCTGTCTTTTACTTGTCTCTCGTTGGTTCTCGGTGAGTTCTCACCGAGAACGTTCACTAGGTCGTTGGGACGACAGAGGAGATCACTCCTCAGCTTGAAAAGGCGCAAACGGTATGAATACTGCCCAAAGATTCATACGCAGCGCCATGACCATTCTCGCTCGTAGTCATGTACCAGTTCATTTCGAGCTAGTCGTTCACTCAACTATCTCCAGGCCACGAGGACTTGGACGTCTTCACCTTTCGTCACAACCTGCACGAACAAATTCCAACATAACACGTTCCCTCTTAGCGTGGGCAATATCCATGAACGAATTGTCGAGGCGACCAGAGCAGATCGCCGTGACACATTGGGTCTGTCGTCAAGCACTCGAAAGCCGCCATTGATCCATTGTGGTCGGAGACGTCATCGCCTCCCCTGCCCATTCTCGATTGGATCACGAAGAAAGATCGATTCCACTTGGTTCTCCGTCACCTTGAGGATCATACGAGCGACTCCTTGCCTTTTGCGACGAAGTCTGCACTCCAAAAATCACATCGGGCGGCACTGACAATGCCTCAACTGCCATTTGGCGTTTGGGCTCGGTGACATTCCTCACAGCAGTCGTACGGGTTGTTCACTTGGAGAGAGAGAGAGAGAGAGAGAGAGAGAGAGAGAGACGCGATCGTACATTAACTCGGGCGAGAGAAGCTGCTCGGCAAGTTCATGCATTTTACATAGCAGCAATCCATCGTTCACTTGGCACACTGTCTTCCATCTCCTCTCTGCCGCTCTTCCCGCTCTCTCGCGCTTGCTCTCGTGTTGTTGATAGTCGGCAAGCGGCGCCATACCTCAGTAATCGCCGCCACACATCAAGTCAGGCCCCGTTTTTCGACAAACGGTTGGATCAATGCAGACTTTTAACGGGTGATGAACTCTCGCGTTTCCACAGGAATCAGTGACTGAGTGGAGGGCATTTGTCGATTGTACTCAGCCCAATGGGAATGACCGTTGACGTGGAATTGATCTACCGGACGTGGAAGCAATGGGCGGCGCGGTGCACTACTTCTTGTGCTCGCAGTTGGCTTGCGGACGGCTTGCTACGAATCGATCGTCGGATCGCAGTATGCGACCATCGCGTCAGATACTTCACTCAACGTCGCAGCACGCATCTAAAGAACCTGCAGCCCAGTGTACAATGGTTCCTGGACGTGCAACTGCATTCGATTGGACAGGAGTGTCCAGCCACGTCGGACAGCTCGATGGCAGAAGCCAGAGTGGGAGAACTCCTTGGGGCAGCGAGAGCGGGGGGGGGGTGAGGATGCTACTGGCCATCTTTGAGTGTCGAGGACCAGCGATCAACCTGCAGTTCGAGCTCGGATCATCGGGTCTCCATTGTGCAATTCTCCTCCAAAGCCCGAAGTCAATCATTTCGACGTCTCCCGAGCCATGCGACGACTCGTTCTGATTCCAATGCTCGTGGGCCTTGTCGGTGGCGTCGTGCACCCTCCAGACGCCAGGAACCTGGGACCCTTCGTCCATACCAGGTCCCTCACCAACAGCAATCCGCACAGCGTCAAGGTCGCAGGCTGCGACTCGCAGCATCCTCTCGACTCCAGCCGCCTTTAATGTCCCTGCGGTACCTCGATGAGTTTGTGCGCAAGCTCCAGTGCGCACCGCGGCTGCTCGAGCACCAGCTCTTCCCCGATGCCAAGGAAATCACCGAGGTCCGTCCGTCCGTCCGTCACGACGCATTGATTGGTGACAAAGGCTCCTCACGAGTGGCTGTACGGATCAGAGCATGGGGCTCTTCAACGCCGTCCGTCGCTATGTGCTCGACGCGGTGGATGCGACAACAGTCGTTAGTGTCTAGATAGACCAACGATCAAAGCCCAGAGCGATCATTGAGAACTACGATTAAAGTGTGAGAGGGATCGAAAACGAAATGTCAGTTCAATAACTGCGCGATCGTGAAGTTGAATCGATGTTTGAATTTTTCCCCTAAACGTCTCCATTACTTCGTCGTCATGTTATGAGCAACACGAAAGACAGCGGATGGTGTACGGGCCTTGAACAAAACTCGCGAGATCCGTTAGCACTTTCGAAGGCAGTTAGTGTTGCTGGAAGCACACTGCAAGTGACACTGGGCGATCCACCCGTAGTTGCCGCCAACAATCGCTCCGGGTTTATCGCATCTGGTCATACAGCTCCTGCGGAAGTCCTCGCAGGATTGCTTGCAACTCGTAGATTCAGTGCCTTGGATAGACAAGATGGCGAGGAGCAGGAGCGTGGCCGTTGTGGGCTTCATTCGGAATTGCACTTCTTGGTTGTGTGGTTGGGAGAGGCGACCGCCGTGTGTCAATAGAGGAAAACGAGGAATGAGCGTTCACCAACGTGCTTGCAGCTGCCGTTCCATCTTTTGTCTACGTTGATGAGGAATCGCCACGTAGATATTTTTGAGCTTGTTCTCTGATCATCAGTGGTGATTCATCGTCACTGCAATCACGTGAAGTGCCTGACCTATTGACTGACTGATTTTGGTCACTTCTTTTGGAGCTTGGGATTCGTTTCCCAGTGGTGGACATGGCTCGCAATTCACAAACAGGCCACGCGCATCCTGACTCAGGATACCTGAGGGCCCAACACTACTGTAGACCTCACTTCCAGTGCAAATATCAAGTCCTTCGTCGTTCAGTGTACAGTGTAGAGCAGCCGATCTGTCAGGGAAGGTGACATAATATGTCATGTAGTATGACATAGCAATCAAAAGTATCTTTATCCCTTTTTGGAAGTTTTGGGAAAACGCTATTGAAGTCTGACATGAAAACTTGGTGAAAAACCTGGGCTGGGCCGTGTTCGCACAAAACGACGCTTTGTGAAATGACGATTCTCAAAAACTTTTCACAAAAATTGATATTTGCGGAATTGCAATTGCTTCGGTTGTGTGTTCAGCCATGTTCGTATTCTGCCGCCATTAAGTCCAGTTCCGTTACCTGGTTGGAGCAACACATATTTGTGGTTCACAGGGTTTCCGTCGGCTCCATGTGAAGGACACGATGGAAATCGCTGCGGTCCAAATGCAAAACGAGGGCGAAGAACACGAGGAGGATGAAGACATGATGATCGGGCTTGAACTAGCGCTAGGAGGCGATACAACAGACCAGAGAGTTCCACGTCTCATTTACAAGCATTCACAACGGTCGTCGTTGTGTGGAGGGACACTGCTACAAACAACAAAAACGGTGAATTTTTAAATGATGATTTTGGGCTCAAAACATCATTTTGCAGCTGGTTTGTTCGCGACCGTCATTTTGGCCAAAACTGCAATTTTGGTCACAAAATTATGATTTTGATAGACAGCGAACACGGCCCTGATTTCTGGTAAAGATCACTTTGAAGTTTATAAAAAAAAGGGCCTATTGCCATTCAGAATTGTAAAAGGTCAGCGTGAAAAATAATGCTCAAAGTTTTTTGGCAGATCCAGCGGGAAAATCGTCGTTTCTCAGCTTTGTTTTCAAATTTCCAGGCGTTGAATAGCTCAAATTGTTGCTGAAATCGATCTCTACATCCCTCATGTTGAGGTTTTTCAACAAGGATTCGTATTCTTTGGATTGCCATGGTCTTAGTCGTAGAGCACGTCCTCATGCATAACTAACATATTTGTACCGTATTTGCATGTGGACGTGCTTTACGGCGATAATATGGGTCCGATGTGGTACATTACCAATTTTTGTCGCATAGTAGATGCGGCACCCGCTCACTCGGGTGATCAATGGATGAACAGGAGAAAGGGCCAGCGTGTGTTCAATTGTCCACGTGCGGATCGGTCACTGCCCGATGATTACTGCAGACCGGACAGTGACGCTTTCAGTAGATATGTAGATGTACTTCTTCAAACCTGCGTTGGCGTCAATTTTTGTCGCACAGAGATACTGCTCCAAAGCAGTGCATACAATTCGATCCGGGTGGCGGGCGATGGGGAAGACGAACGATGAGGCCCATGAGGTGTTTGGAAGCGAACTCGAAGACAAGAACGTGATCTACTACACACACATGCACGAGTTTGCCCCACCAGAGGATGTGTGGATCCAGGTTTATCGTGAAGGGAGGTACGGCTTCGTGAGTTACGACGACATCGAAATCACATACGCCAACATCCCCCGTCAATATCTTGGGACGGCGACGTGGATGGGCCGAGTGTGGGGTTTGCCCTGGTCCAAATGCCACGGACAACTGCATGACCACGCCCTACGTGGATTCTTGTGATTTCAATGACGAGCAGAAGCAGATCATCCTCAAGGACTTTGGTCGGTTCTTCTATGGCCATTCGGGCAAAATCCTCAGTGTGCAGCAGCCACCACCGACGGATGTCCAAGTTGACGATACGTGCGGTAGGCCGAGCGAACAGGTGAAACTCCAGTGTCCGCAGGGGTCGTTCTGCCAGCCCCTGAACGACAGCACGTCGAAGTGCATCCCACCGCCAGCGAAATGTCCGATCCAGGACGTCGACGCCGACTATTTTGGCAACGACCTCAGGTCCTTCCACGTTAGCCACCCCTCTGCGTGCTGTGATGCATGCTTCAATATGAAGGAATGCAGGGCGTATACAGTAGACGCTCGTGCAGGTCGCCCAATCTGTTACTTGAAGAGCAAGGCCGGGCTGGCGAGCAAGGTGGCAGGACTGATCTCCGGCATTCTCGACTCGAAGTAGTCGAATTGTTCGTGTGTTTCCCCGCTCAACAAGGCAGATCGCGCCGTCGTCAGCAGTGGGAAACACCGTCCTTCAACGTCGGATAAACGACTACAGTACTACTAGTAGCTCGGTAGTAGCAATTGCATATACGTTTTACAAACCAACAATGCGAATGGACAACTTGCTTCAGTCAATCTCTCGTGTAGTACTCGGATCTCCACGCCAATGCCAAGTACGCTCACGCTCAGCTCCCGAGGATCTTCGGGTCCTGCGTGCTCAAGAGATCCGTCCACCGCTTGACCACAAGGTCGAGATTATGCTGGAGGATCTCCTTCTCGATGACCAGAGCTCGCAGCATGTGCAGTCGCCGGCTCTCCTCCCCGTGGGTCTCATAGCGGGCAAGTTTAGTGCGGTCGGCGTCGAGCGTCGTCGGGTACTGCTGCAGGAGGTTCCTGCAGGTCATTAGCACCGCGCGGTTGAAGACGAACTCATTTCGGAGGCTCACACGTGGTCCTTCGCCATCGGCCGTGGGCTCGACGTCGAGCGCCTTGTGGTTCTCGAGTTCCTGACCATTGAGGAGCTTGATCTTGAGCGACTTGGTCATTGTCGGGTCGAAGTCGTCGCCCTTGAGCCGGAGGACGTATGTGGCGTTCATACTCATGTTGTTGGCGGTCAGGAGGTGGTTCTTGATGTCCAGGAGCTTGTCCTCTGGGTCCAGAGAGATGCCGATCTCATACGCCTCGAGGTTGGTCCACGGCGCGGGGCGAGCGAGGCCGTGGTTGAGCATAAAGAGCGACGATGGCTTGGACCCAAAGTCCACGCGCACTTCCTCGCCCTGGGCGATATCTTGCGTAGCTGTGACCACGAGCCGTTGCGTCTCCGATTCCCACGTGACGGCGGTTTTGCACTTGTCTTCTGGTCGAAGGCGGCACATGCCAATCGTGTCAAGGATAGGGGCGAGGATGACGTCGGACTCGATAGCAGAAAGCGGATACGCCCGGGACCAGACCGTGGCCATGGCCCACTTGAAGTTGTCTCTTGTGAACTCGTCCTCGGCAAAGAGTGGCGGATCCATTGCCAGGGACGTCACCGGGGTCCGCAGGGCCTCGTAAAAGTTGTCGATCGCTTGGCGGCGGTTGACCGTCAGCCGGAGCAACTGCGAGCCCTCGAGAACTGCGAGCTCGTCATCGGTGTAGTAGATGGTACTGTTGATGTCCGAGGCATCCGGGAGACCGGCAATGTATTCGTGAAAGCGTGAGGTCGGTCCGCGGAAGCGCTCCTCGAGCAAGTGCAGGGCCATGGCGATCGCAACGGGGAGATCCGGGTTCGCGTCCAGCAGCGCCCGGACACGTCCCTGTCGGGCGGTCTCCATGGTCATCACCTGGGCAAAGGGCACCGAGAAGAGCACGTCTCCATGGCGAACGGGGCGGATCGTCGCGTATCCGAGACCCCGGCCAAAGTGGAACCCCGACGGGGCAATGCTCTGTTGTCAACGACGGTCATGTGAGGGAGACCATTCTTTTTCTTTTCGAGCGTGTGAGATGATCGTCGTACAACCCAACGTACCGAGGACCAGTCCCATTGTCCGAGATCCTCGCGCAGCGGTCGGCCGTCGGTGGCATCGAGGATCGGCACCTCGACCGTCCCGCGCCTGTCGAGCAAACGGGCCTTGGAGAGAGGGTCGAGGTCGAGTTCAACGTCCCCCGTGGGGTCCTCGTCCGCGTCCTCGGGCGCCAACTTGGCCCCATCGTCGTCGCCGTGGAGGGAGAAGACCCGCGAGTCACGGGTCCGGTCGACGAGGCGCTCGCGGGGGACGGGCCCCGCGTTGACCTTGAACACATGCACCGCCAGCACGAGCACGAGGAGTCGAGTGAGCCCGCCCATGATGAGTGCCGTCGTCGTCGCGGAGATTGCGAAAATGGGCAATGACACCCATCATAATACCATTGCCCATTTGCGTTGTTCCAAGTTCGCGAATGGTCATCACGATCTTTCGAAAAACAAGGATCCACCAATACAGGTACACGATGGTACGTTGTACCAATTACTACCAACGGAGTGACCTTGCTGGACTTGAATGATGGCCATGAACCACCGTCACGTCTCAAGATGGCGCCGTTGTGATGGCGAGGCTACCGCCGGAAGCGCGCCGCCACCGCCGCCGCC
>JAADYI010000581.1:0-15203 GCA_023338185.1 Lagenidium sp. CBS 127285
CCCCCCCCCCACACACACACTTGAAAGTGTGCACAACAGCACGAAGATTGGAGGGAGGAGGGGGTGCGCATAACCCACCACTTGCGAATTCGACCCGTTCCGCCGCTGACCTCTTGCAGACTCTGCGTATCCAGTAGCAACTTCAAGATGTCGTCGGCCACAAGTGAGAAATCCAAAATGCTCCATGGCGAGTTGTATGACTGCCTCGACCCCGAGCTTGTCCGGGATCGTCAACGTGCTCGGGCGCTTGTGACCACGTACAACGCCGCTCCGGCGTACTCGACGGAGGGATCGGCGATCCTCGACAAGCTCCTCGGCTCCAGTGGTGAACGTGTGGTGATCGAGGCCCCCTTCCGCTGCGATTATGGCTACAACATCCACCTCGGTGAGGGGGTGTTCATGAACTTCAACTGCGTGCTGCTCGATGTGTGCGAGATCCACATCGGCGCGCGGACGCTCATGGGGCCGGGTGTGCAGATCTATACGGCCAGCCACCCGCTTGACCCAACGATCCGTGCCTCGGGGCTCGAGAACGGCCGCCCGATCACCATCGAAGAGGACGTGTGGATCGGGGGCAACGCCATCATCCTTCCCGGGGTGCGCATCGGCCGCGGGTCCGTCATCGGCGCGGGCAGCGTCGTGACGAAGGACGTCCCACCAATGTGTGTCTATGCTGGCAATCCCGCAAAGCTCATCAAGCAAATCGCACCGTCGGTTTGAGGTCAAACATGGCTACAGATGTTATGATCAGTTCGTATCCGCTGCTTGAATTCACCTATTGCAGTTTTTCCGGATCTTGATTGGGCAATCCCACTTTCCAAGCATGGGTTGATGCTATCCCGCCTGAGCCGATGATTGGATCTGTTCATAGCCAATCAGCGCCCGGTTCTCGACCACTGTCACCTGTCAAACCATTCCTGGTTGGCCATCTCGATCCTCACACGTCACAGAATGGTGCAATCGTTCCGCTTCTTGGGCGGTGGGGTGCCGAAGCCGAGAACCAGATTCCAACTCGCCAACCCCGTGTCGGATCGTCGCCTCGCTCTTTCTTCAGCCATGGCACCACCTGCCGCTGCCGCGTTGCTGCAAACGGAAGGCGGTGGCGTTTCCGCTTTCGCCCGCGTGCAGTCACCAGCGACGTCAAGTAAGTCGACCCACATCAGCTTTCGTCACAAGGACCTCTCCCCGGTTGGCTCGGACACGGACAGCGCCTCGGACGCCGGCTCGGTCGGTGAGAGCCAGGTGTCGACGGCGATCTCATTCTCTCCGCAACATTTCCATCGTCAGCTCCAACGGGACGAGCAGTTCACCTCCGGGGCGCAGGCGGTGCTCCAGGTGGCCGGCAACATCAGTGAGAATGTCTTTCTCTACCCACTCCTCAGCGGTTCATCACCGGTGGCCGAAGACACGCTCCGAGCTCGTGTCGTGACGCTTGAGATCCGACAGGGCGCGGCCTCGGCAGTCCGAGGTGCCCTTGCTGTCAGCAGCGATGCGACGGCTCTCGTTCCTTCGCAAACTCTGCCACTGTTTGTCCCTAATATCTTCCAGATTGCTCAGGAACAAAAGAGCGCTGTCTTCCACGTGGGCTGCGAGAGCATTCGCCAGGACCTGTCCATTGGAAACTCGTACGAGGCCATCTATGCATTGCAGCACTCCGGCGCCATCCTCTTGAACTCGTCCAGTCCCCAAGAATGCCACGACCTCGCCGTTGTCGCCCATGTTGCCGCGCTGCGCCTCAAGAAGCTCCTTATCCACTTCTACGACAGCTCTCGCGTTGCCCGCGAACTCACCAAGATTCGTATTCTCGCACCATCAGCGCTCAAGACCATCGCAGACTCCGAACTGGCGCTCACCGGCTCGTCAGTTGTCGAGACCATCGGTGTCGCTGAGCAGGTGCAGGCGGTGATGGACGACTTGTTCCAGGTCCTCCAGAAGCAGTACAACATCTACGAGTACCACGGGGCTCCGGATGCCGAGGCTGTGATTGTCGTCATGGGCGAGGCGACCTCTGCCATGGAGGCTGCCGTGGCCTACGAGCAGATGCTCGGAGTCAAGGTCGGCGTTGTGCAGGTCCGGCTCTTGTTGCCGTGGTCACACGCGCTCTTTGCCGCGTCGTTGCCGTCGACGGTCCAGCGCGTCGCGGTCCTGGAGAATGTGTCGATGGCGGGCTTCTCCCTCCAGCGGGGCTTGCTCACCCAGAATGTCCAGGTCTTCTTCCACTCGCCCTACTGGACCGCGTCGACTCCGGTGACTGTCCTGACAGGTATCTACGGAGGCGTCTTCCAGAACTCGGGCTTCACGGTTGGTATGGCACGTGGGGTCTTGCAGCACCTGAGCAACTCGACAACACGCCGCCGGACATTTGCCATCGCCAAGTCACAGGCCGCTCTCGAGCATGCGGCGATTGACACGGTCAGCGCATTCCCGCACATGGACGTGATCCTCGGGGAGGCCTATGAGCTCGAGACCTCGGATGTGTACGCCAAGGACTACCTCTTTTGGGGGTTTGATGAGGAGACGCAGCGCGGCGCGAACCTCGAAGCCGCGTACAGGACCACGCTCGAGCTCCTGAACCGCAACCCAACGACCCAGGTCAGCGCTGTGATCAACCACACGGCCCCAACGGCTGACCTTCCCCGGGCCCTCTCGACGCTCGAGGTCCGCCTTACCCGCGCCGGCCAGGCCGCCTCGTCAAGTCTCCAACAGACAATCAGCCAGGCGGACGTGACGGTCGTCACCCGGGCCGCGCTGCTCGAGGACTTTGACATTGCCACGCACGTTAAGGTCGGCGGGACTCTCCTCGTGCATGCCAACTGGAAGACGGTCGACGATATTGAGATCTCGGGACCATTCAAGGCCACCATCGCGGCCAAGCGGGCGCAGGTTCTCGTCGTGGACGTCGACGAACTCGCCACGCGCATCGAGGACGATACCATTGCCGATGTTGCCGCTCACGTGGCCTTCCTCAAGGCCGCTGCATTGTACGACGAGCGTGTGGTGTTTGCCCTTCTCCAACATCGCTTCCCACCAGCCCTGCATCCCACGCTTCGGTCGTTCGTCTCTGCCGTGTGGGGGGAGGTCATCGGTATCACGTACCCTGTTGCCGAGTGGCTCGCACAGGACGAGGGCCGGGAGGAAGAGGGCAGTGAGAAAACCGAGACGGCAACCTCCAGCCGCCCGCGGTCGCTGTCGTCGCTTACCCTCAGCAAGCTCTCGCACTCGGTCCTTGGGGCGGCAAAGCTCAATGCCAAACGCGCTCGCGGCCCTGCTATCTCCAAGGCCACGACGATGGCGTGGCGCCTGCTCTTCCCGGATGCCTATGCCACCCGCCAGGGCGTCCGGGACCACGTGACGGACATTGTGCGGGTGACCAAGTGGGAGCGCCTGACCCCGGAGGACTATGAGCGCAACGTCTTCCACATCGAAATGGACATCACCAACACGGCCATCAAGTACAACATTGGGGAGGCCCTGGCAGTGTTTGCCCACAACGAAGAGAAGGAGGTCCTTGCCTTCTTGCGCTCGTACGACGTCGAGCCCGAGGCCCTCGTGACGCTCCCGGTCGCGACCAAGAGCAAGAAGGGCGTCGTCAGCGAGCCCCAGGTGGAGACGCTGACGTACTTCCAGCTCTTCTCGCAAGTGCTCGATGTCTTTGGCCGCCCGTCCAAGAAATTCTACCAGGCCCTCGCCGCTCTGGCCACGGATGACAAGGAGAAGGCGACGCTGAGCCAGTTGCTTGAGGCGGAAGGCAAGGACGAGTACAAGCGCCGAGTTGACGAGACGTTGACATTTGCCGATCTCCTCACGGAGTTCCCGTCGGCCCGTCCGACCATGGCCCAGCTCCTGACCCTCATCCCCCGGATCAAGCCCCGCCACTACTCGATCGCCTCGAGTATGAAGATGAACCCCACGAGCGTGCACTTGCTGATCGTCGTCCACGACTGGAAGACCCCCAGCGGACGCTACCGCATCGGCCAGGCGACTCGCTTCCTGTCATCGATCCAGCCCGGGCAGCTCCTGTCCGTGTCGGTCTGCTCGTCGGTGATGAAGCTCCCCGTCAACCCCGCGGACCCGATCATCATGGCCGGCCTCGGCACGGGGATGGCCCCGTTCCGGGCGTTCATCCAAGAGCGAGCCTTCCTTAAGGCCCAGGGCGTGACCGTCGGGCCCATTGCCCTATACTTTGGCAGTCGCCACAAGGCCAAGGAGTTCTTGTACGGGGACGAACTGGAGCAGTACGAGCGCGAGGGCCTCGTGACGTACCTCCGTTGCGCATTCTCTCGGGACCAGGCGCACAAGATCTACATCCAGGACCGCATCGCCGAGGACAAGGACATCCTCGCGGACCTCCTACTTCGGAAGAATGGTCACTTCTACCTCTGCGGCCCGACGTGGCCCGTTGCCGATGTCCGCGAGGCGCTCATCACGTCGTTCACGTCGGTCGGGGGCATGGATCGCAAGCAGGCCAACGCCTACATTGAGAAGATGCGCGAGGAGGGCCGTTATGTCCTCGAAGTCTACTAAGTGGGGGAGGGGGGCTGCGTGCGCTGTTGTTGGTTGGATACGTTTAGTGAAATGGAAAGACAAAAACATTTGAGGTGATTGAATGACATCACGATTGTTTCTCGGTCGTCGTCGTCTTGGCATTTCTTCTCTTCGTGGGCTGGTGCAGGGGCCGCGCGGGGCCGTGTCCTTCGACGACGAGGGCGTAGTCTGGATGATGAATCTCCCGTGCGACTTCGTACAGGGCCTACCACACGTGAGTATCGCTGGGCCATCTCACTCAGTCGACTTATGGCCGGACGTACCTTTGGGAGCTGCTCGAGGCACTCGTGGCGCCAGGCGTTGTACTCGCGCTCGAGGCGGATCGAGTGGCGGTACCGCTCAAAGGACGGGACCCCGTCCGCGCGGCCCAGGAGCTCCCCGGGTTCATAGTCGACGCCGTCATCGGCCACATCGTCCTGGGTCTCCCCCTCTTCCTCCCAGAGCCGCTGGGCATCGGCCCACGTCGGCAACCGACGAGCCTTCGTCTCAGCGTCCTCGACTTCCTCGTCGCTCTCGCTGTCCGAGAGGCAGGGGACGTCCTCGGCGTCGGAGGCCAGGAGGAGGTCCTCGAGGGGACTGCCGTCGTAGGCGGTGGCCTCCCAGACGCCCCGATACAATCCCTCCTTGGCTTGGTCGCGATGGGTCTGAGTCTCCTTGGTCGACGTCGCTGTCGCTGTGTCCTTGCAGTCGCTGTCGGCGACTAGCAGTGCATGAGTGGCCAGTCGGCGGTCGGTCACGGGGCGATACCGCTCATGGAGGCGAAGCATCCCCAGGCGGAGGCTGAAGAGGCTCTGAGTCCCAATGCCAACGTCGAGCTGTGCCGCCCAGTGCCGCGGGGGCGTACGGAAGACCCGCAGCGGCCGGAGGACGTAGTCCACCGATGTCTCCCGTGGGCCGGTGATGCGCACGAGTGGCCGGAAGCTCGCCATCGGTCGGAGGAAGATATCACGGGGCATGAGCTCGAGGAATGACGGTGCCCGGGTGTCGAGCCGTGTGGTACGGGCTTTGCTAGTCTGCGGATCCCGCTGGAGGAGCTCCTGGGGGCCGCACTCGTCCAGGGCTCCCGTGCGTAGCTCGCGCTTGTCCTCGAGGGGGACGTACGTCGGCAGCGGCGGGAGCTCAATGGGCTCGTGGCCCATGAGCTGGGCCTGATCGGGCTCGCGGAGGGGGAGGAACGTGAACGGATCGAACTTGAGGTCCCAGTCCGCCGACTGGGGGATCAGCTCCCGTCGGCGCTGCTCGCGCTCCTCGACGATGGGGAATCCCGTGAGGTACAGCTGCGGAATGCCGTCATCGATCGACGCGTTGCTCTTGCTCACTGTGGTGCCTCTGGCTTCGTGACTCGGAGCCACGCTGTGGCCTCCACCGCCACCCTGGGTCTGCCAGTCCAAGGCAACCCGCTCGCGGACCTGCGCCCGGGTCCGGGAGTTCCCGAGCCACGCGCGGATCCGCGCGAGGCGCCGCTGGACCCGCTGTCGTACGATGACCGTGGAGACAGCCCGGATGAAGCGCCGGACGACGCGCTTTCGGCGGGCCCAGAGATCGTTCTTGTAGGTCTTAAAGTCTGGCTGGATGTCCACGCTGGCGTGCGCTGGGAGCATGCCACGAGGTGGATACGGGCACAACGGCGGCGCGGGGGGCGTGAACATATCAAAGGCCTTGGCCTCGAAGCACTCGCGTTGCCTCTCCCGCTCCCGGCGGGCGAGTTCCTGGGCATTGAGCTCACGCATCTGCCGGAGGGCCTCGAGTTGTTCCGGGGTCAGAAGCTCCTGGCCAAGGCGGATCTTGTGGCTCTGGAACTCGAGCTCCTTCTCGATCAACTCGATCTCGGCGAGTTCCTGAAGGAAGAACATCTCGCGGATCTGCCGACTCACGCTACATCGGTCGATCGCGCTCGCTTCGTCACGAATCAGAACCTGGAAGGTGAGCACCGCCGGCGACGTGACCTCGGCGGGGTGGGCGCTTTGGGGGAGCTCGGCACCCGACCCGTCGCCCGCCAGCGGCCCTTGATCGTCACCATTGGCGTCATCCTCGTGGGGCTCATACGCGAGCTTGGCCTGTTCCTCCTTCTGTCGCTGGCGCATGGCTCGGTTAGCATCGATGGCCTTCTTGAGGTCCTTGGGTTTTAACTTCCCGGGTTGCTGCGTGAGGATGAAGTTGACGCTCGTCATGGTCGAGAGGTCTGCTGGGACCTCGACGCCCCCAACTTTGTCAGTCACCGGGCTCTTGGGGCACTGGTCAGCACTCGCTGCGCTCCGTTGTTTCTTGGTCGATGATCGTTGACTTGAGGCGGTTGGGGAGCCGACGTGTTTGGGCTGCGCATGCGAATTTGGCGAGGAAAGAGCCTTCGTCGCGGCGGCGGACCGAGGGCGCTTCATCGGGGATGACGACGACGTCACCTCGACGGACTGCCCGTCCGAGCCTTCGGTCGAGCACGAGGAACCCGTGAGCATGCACCGTCGGGGCTCAAAGCCAAGCTGCGAGACCACGAGCTCGACCTCGGCGCTGGTCGTCGCGTACAGGAGCGGGCGGAACTCGAACTCGATGCGGGCGCTGCCGTTCGCGGGGATGGTCCCCGTCAGCGGGAACACGGTGAATGACGGGTGCGCGCGGATCAACCGGAGCTCGTACTCAAAGTCCACGGGCACCGAGCACGTGAGGTCGATGTGCCGGCGCGCGCAGGCGCCGATGGTGACGGCGCCAAAGTCCATACGGCTGGGGAAGGCCACGTCGTTGACCACCGGGTAAGCGTGGAGGGGCACGCGGCACGTGCCCACGGCGATCGACGGCGCGTTGGACGCGTACGCGACCTCCTCGCAGCGGACCTGGAGACAGTCGTAGTAATACTGGAAGGCCGACGGGGTGAAGGCGATGACGACCTCCTCGTCGAGCCCCGGGGAGATGAAGGCCTTCCGGGGCTGGGCGAAGCTCGCCCGGAACGCCGGCTTGGTCGGGAGCACGTATTGCAGGCGCACCGACTTGGCGCTACGGTTGTGGATCCGCACGCGCTGCTCATACGTGCGCCCGAGGGCAAAGCCCCCAAAGTGCACGCTCGCGGGCTGGGCATAGAGCAACGGGGGCGGTGGCGGGGGTTTGTTCGCTTTCGGGGTCGTGGTCGCTGCGGACGGTGGTCGCCGGATGGGCCCACGACCACTGGCGCCTGCCATCACTTGAGAGCCGGTAGTTATGGTCTTGCCTCGCCCCCCGGCGCTAGGTGGTCGTCCCGTGCCATGGTCCATGACAACTCACGCCGTTCCTACGTGAGAGACCGATGCGTGCGCTACCACGGGCGTGTACGCGGAGGGCGGTGAGACGCCTTGCGCTCTGCGCCTTTTGGGAGCGCCAGGGCACGGACGTCCCCGACGACCGTTCGACTCGGCGGCGGTCATGCGATGGAGTTTCTATGGCTGTGGCTCGTGCAGTGGCCTCTGGGTGCGTGCACACTACGCGCCATGCCAAGGGGCTCGGCGCAGTGTGGGGCACATCCACTGGCTGGGTGGAGGAGGTGAGATGACAGGCCGCGCTGCTGTTGCACCACAGCCGCTCGGAGGCTCCATGTGCAGTCCGTGCGCCAACTCAGACTTCCCTTGCCCATACAAATCCCAAGTCACGAGGCTGATTGAGATGCGATCGTGGGATCTCGTGAGGGAAAGAATCGGGGCATGCCACGCCAACGGCTACGGCCACGTCGACTTGTCCCTCGCGGCGACGGCGCGCGGCGGGCGACACAGCACTGCTCCAGTGCTACTGCACACGCGAGCCGTCGGCTCCAATTGAGAAAAAGCGACACAATGGAGGAGAAGCCAATCAAGCACGAGGAAGCCGATCAGAGCCCGACGGCGCCGGACTTTTGGTGCCCACCGCAGTCCCCATTACCGCTGTCGCCCCACGCCCCCGGGGCCGTCGCCGGATACTACACTGCCGCGCCCCCCTCTGCCTGCTATCGTTGCCAGTGGCACTCAGTACGACCGCCGTCACACCCGACCTCTCAACCCCGGCGCCGGTACGAGCCAGTGCACGCGACCTGCGCCCGGCGGCTCCGGAATCGCGAGTCCGCGGCACGGTCCCGCTTGCGCTCACGGAGCTACCTCCAGAGCCTCCAGTTGCGTGCGGCGGAGCTCGTCGCCCGGAACGCCTGGCTCGAGTCAGCGCTCGCGGCGACTGTCCGGACGAACTCGACCGACCCCACACGTCCCCCGACGGATCGACCGCCGGTGCATCCGTGAGAACCCACAAGGAACGACAATCCGCAACCATCCCGACGAGATCGAAGTTACTGGGACCATATTCAATTAAATAATCACAACGACACCAGGCACACACACGCACAATCGTTGCCTCCGCTCACACGCAGTTGTCGACATCGTTATCCTCATCCGAGCCCGGGAGCTCGGGTGCCGACGGCGCGATGACCTCACCGTCAACCACAGGGAGGTCCAAGCTGAAGGAGGGCGCGCTCGGCGCCACGGGGCCCGCATCGAGCACTGGCGCCGTGTACAAGGCGACGTGCGAGATCGATTCGTCATCGATGGGCTTGCTCTTGATCGCATCCAACTCACTGTCGCCGTCGAGGAGGAGGTTCTCCTTGCGAATCTGCTGCCGCCGAAGACTCCGCCACCCCGAAAGATTGAGGCGGCGGCCGACCGCTGTCGGAGACGCTTGTGTCGGGGCCCCCGAGCCTGCATCAGCGACTGCCGCTGTGTCGTCCTCGTTCGTTCGGGTCGCCGATTGTGTCGTCTCGTCCGCGAGCTGGCGCTTGAGCCGCCGGTTGCGGATGACCAGAACGACGATGACCGCGATGAGCACCACCGGGACGCAACCGATCGACCACAGCGTGCGGTGGGTCCAGGGCGACGACGAGGAGGACAATGTCGGGTCCTCGCCCGTCCGTGGGGGGTGCTTGTCGCCCCCGAGGCCGCCGTCCTTGGACGCGAGTACCGGCGGGTCCGCGTCCCCACAGCGCACGCCCCCGGCCACTGCCTCCCACCCCGATGCCTCGCACAAAGCGATGCACAGACAGCCATCACCGCCGAGGCAAAAGTGGCTGTCCGGGGTCTCGACGCGCGCAAGGGCCTGTTTCACGCACACCCGACACGCCCGATCCGTCGGTGGGCAATAGCGCGTCGTGCCGTTGGAGGGGAAATGTAGGCGCACGGGCCTGGAGTCGTTCATGAGGCTCTTGAACAGCGATGGGGAGTCCAGGACCCGCTGAAAGTCTTTGAGAGGGCGGTAGTTGAGCGTCGCGTTCACGCACTTGCCCAGCTCGCTGATCATGCAGCCCTGGTGTAGCATCCCCACGAGATCAACACGAGCGTCAGTTTTGGCATCCTCTCATCCCGGAACAATGCGACGGCGGGGACGCACCGGCATCGCAAGGCAGTCGGCGCAGGAGCGGGGCTTTGCGCATCCCTTCTTCGGGCGCTCATAGTACGAGCACGTCGCCGGGACAACCGTCGCAAGCTGGCGATCATCGCCCCCCTTGTCAGCACCGGAGGAGGAACCGGCGGCCCGGGCCCAGCCGAGCAGCGTGCCCGCGTCCGCTTGGCGGACGGCCATGACGGGCACTGCATTGAGCGCGAGAACGGACGAGAGGAGGAGGAGGAGGAGGAGGAGCGGAGTCTTTCGAGTGGGGCTGGTCATGATTTCATACCCCCAAGATGATGGATGACCGAGAGAGTTTCACGGAACACCACGGCAGCAGGTGACGAGCCCGCTGGAATCTTTGGACGATGCACAAAGAGAGAGCGCTACACAATGTCGCAATGGCTTAACGAATCCCTTCCCATGACATCGCCAATCCCAGCGTTCCTTCCATACAGTGTTCCTTCACAACTCGCCCCATGGTTTTCTCCTCCTCAGCTGCCATGCGAGAGTTCAGTTGGGGGGCCAGTGGGATAACTGTGGGGCCGGCCCAGACAACGATCTGGAACACGGCGTCTGTGTCTGGGTGCAACTTGAAGCGACACACACACTGTAGATCCCTCTTCAGCGGCTGCTGCCCACCATGAATCTGACAAAGCAACGGACCATTGCCTTGGGCCCCTGACACACCGACCGACGGACGTGTTGCCATGGACACAAACGCTCGGGGCGATCACCCCAGCGAGAGTGGCAGTGGCCGCGGCGGCGGCGGTTCAGCGGTCTCCACGACGCTCACGGGTCCACCGTCATCCGACGCCGAGCATGCAACAGACAGCGGGAACTGCGAGTTCTACCCATCCGGTGGGCTCCCGCGCGAGTGTTGGGAGCCCCGGAGTTGCTATGATTGCCTCAACTCCAGGATCAAGGACCATCGCGGCGGGGGCTGCATGGTGGACACAACGGGGCAGTGCACGAGCTTGAATCCGAAATATCGGCCCGAGCGGGACTTCCGGGTTATCGAGAACTCGACTGGGGAGGCCATGGTTTCGCCAGTCGACGGACTGATCTTCTTCCCGGCGGTTAATACCACCTACTGTGACCCGGACGATGATGCCTGCTGGCAATGCCGCGCCGAGTCCCCGCGCGTCGCCGGCGCGACGAATCGGGTTCCTTTCCGGCTCGGCCGCCGTGGCTGTGTTTGTCTACCGGCCTGCGAGGCTCCGCGGCCGATCAACATCTCACAGAGCCACCTCTGCCAGTCCGTATCGTCTCCGTCGCCCCCGTCAATGGCACCACGGCCAATAGATCGAGGCCCCCACTACAGATCGTCGTCTGCCCCGATCGACGCCGCTGCCCAGGAACAGAGTCATCGTCGGGGCCGGTTTTGGTTGATCTCCTCGGCGCTTCTCGGAGGCCTTGCGGCGATCCTCATCGTCGTTCTCTGGATGCAGTACTTTCGGCGCCGGCGACGGAGGCCAATCATCCGGGCACGAACCGCATCCGGGGACCGCCACGACCTTGTCCAGGGTCGGGGTCTCAATCTCTTTGGATGGCAGGCGATGCGCCAAGCGCTCATCGAGCAGGAGCAGCGACGACTCGCAGGGCTGGACCCAGAAGGTGCCCCACCCGTTCCCATCTACGTCGAGCTCATGGATGTGCTCCCGTCAGCCCCGGAGGCAAACGTCGTGTTCCCCGAGTCACAGTACTCGGCCCCCGTTGAACACTGCGGGGAGACCACGACGCCCTCCGCGCCCAGATACGAGAGCGAGGATGACGCCGGCGGCGGCGTTCCATAATTTAGTACAATTAGCGTCTTGCATGCCCATACTTCGAAGTACAATCACGCAGACCCCATCATGGTACTGTACTGTATTGATCGTTCCTGGGCCGTGGCCAACATGGCAAACATGCGGCCATTGCTGACATGTCGTCCTGGCTGTGCACGTGGTGAACCATCAAAGACATCTAAAACCGCATTACCCTGCATAACGGGATTGACCTGTCGTCTGATAGTTGCCTATTTTACCCGTTCTAATCACCTCCGAGAATGCATCATCCTGTCCCCTCCTTTGGTTCGATAGAACCACACAGCCAGTCACGTTCTGTAATGTGGTGTCGTTGTTCCAGCACACTCGACCGCGCGGCCGGCGATCGGCGATCACCTTACGCTGGGAGTGGGTGACGACAACCGCCATCCCATTCGATCGCTGTCTGTATCACGAGGCATTGAGTGAGCAGCTCCCCCCTCCCCCGTCCTCCGATGCCGCTGGACGCCGCGGCCACCACCGCCCGGAGCCCACGGGGCTCATCGTCATCATCATCATCATCATCGTCATCATCATCATCATCGTCCACTTCGGGTACCGTCGGCACGGAAAACGATCGTGACCACGACCTCGGGTTCGCGGAAACGTGCGGATTCGAGCGCGATGCTAATGGGTGCCGGCTCCAGCGCTCCTGCATGAGCTGCCTGCAAAAGTGGGCGTGTATGATCAACCAATCTGGCAAGTGCGTCGACAAGAACCAGCGGGACGGCTATGACCCCAGCCTCGACTTTCGTCGGGCCTTCGAGTCGCACAGTGTGGTCGGGGGCTCGTCGGTGCATCGGTACAATGGCAATAGTAGCGGGAGCAGCAGCAGCACCAGCGGCGGCAGCGGCGGAAATGGGGGTGCGAACTCCAACGGGAGCGTCGGTATCGACCCCTCGCGCGAGCAAAACTGGCACTTCCCCGCGGGCACCGCGACCTACTGCCCCCCATCGGACGCCACCTGCCGCGCGTGCATCGCAAACGACTTCTTCTCCCCACGAACGACCCGCGACAGCCGATTCTGCATCGGCGCCGCTGGTTGTATTTGCATTCAGACGTGCTCGATTCAAGATGGCAGCAACCCTGCGCCGATCTGCAACGGTCACAACCTCCCTTCCAGCAAAGCCACCGACTCGGGCCGTACGCCTGATTCCGTTATCTACTTGACCTTATTCGGTACCCTCACGATCTTTCTGGTCGTCGCGCTCGTATTTGTCTACCGGAAGCGACAACATGCAGCCCCCGAAGGGGCTGGTCTACACCAAGCGCCAGCTCGAGAGCCTCTGAATCTCTTTGGCTGGCAGGCCATGCGCGTCGCGTTGATCGAGCGAGAGCAACTCCTCCTAGCTGGCGTGCAAGATCTACCACCAGTCCCAGTCTTTGTCCAGCTCGTCGGTGTCGGGCCCTCGGCGCCGGACGAAGACGACGAATTGGAGACCTCGGCTCCAGGATCGGGTGTAGAATATGATCCCGGGGCCGCGCCGACTGCCCCAATGGGAGCCGATGAGGCCACGTTGCCATCCGCACCAGTGTTCGAGGACGACGACAACGGTGATCGTGAATCTGAAACGGACGATCTCGTGACGTTCCAGCAAATCGACGCCGAGGGGGAAGCCCCTTTCGTGATTCGCTTTCGAGCTCAAGACGTGGTCGTGACGGACTGTGTGGTTGGAGATCACTGGTGAATGGAAAGTCTTCAAGTCGCGTGCGGCTAGGACACATCCCCCAGTCATTTCGGCTTCAGCACACGCGGCTGTGTTGGTTTTCTCGAGTTGCGCTTGCTCTCATCGCCACGGCGTGTTCGACCCGCTTCTTCTCAAGTGGCGATTGATGGCCGTATCTCCGCGAGATACTTGGGGTTCACGTTGGATCAGTCACGTCAAGCCCCAACAGGATTGCGAGTTATCGTGCCAATTACCCAACAGGCTGTGTTTCTCATGAGGATGCCAATGAATGAGGCAGCCTCATCTCGAGGCGAGAGTGTGGACAGCGACCGGGTCCATTGCTGCCGAGAGAATCCAGAAGACCGGGGCTCACATTGCGTTGGGACCGCCATGATCGTGAATGTTGTCTCGGAACTCTGATCCAAACCAAAATATGAGCGGTTGGTCGAAGACGGCCAATCGCTATGCCAAGTTGGTGATGGCCAGTACCCACTCCAGCCTCCAAACGCCCACGCAACTCGTTACTGCAGACACGTGAGCCTCATGACAATTCCACACTCCTTACACACTCCGCAGTGAATGACGTAGCTACACGAATCCGTTCGAAGATTTGCAACGTCGATTTACAAAGATTGGTCAGAATACAACTATAGGCTCTCAAAATTCCACCCGTCTAGGGCTTGACATCAAGTCGCCTCGTTCTCGCGCTCTTGTGTCTCCTCATACGATGAGAAGAACGACCTGAGAATCTCCCGGGCGATGACATTGGCGTTCAGGAAGGAATTGGGCTCGGCGGTGGTGCTGTGCATCGCGCGAAACATCATCGCAGCGTGGTCGCGGAGAATCTGCATCACCTCGGCTGTGGGTTCCTTGAGGATACCGCGCTCGGTGAATGCCTCGTGGATGTGGGAGGCAAAGGGCTCCGGGTGCCCCCCATCGCATTCGCCGGCGAGCGTCTGCAGTGTCCAGCTCCATCGACCATCATGCAGGAGCATCGCCGAGAACGCCGGCGTGTCCACCAGGAGGAGGTTGAGCTCAATGTACCCGTCGATCACGCTGTCGTAGTATCCCCGCCAGCCGCCGATGCCCCATGCCCAGTCGTTCCAGGTCGTGCAGTCAAAGTGCTCTCGCTCCTCAGCGGGGCTTTGATCACTGGCAGCAAACTCTTCCAGGGCTGCAGCCAGGCAACGGGCAAAGTGCCGGATGGCCTTGACATCCCGTGGGCTTGCGACCGGCTGCCGTCCGCGGTCTTCCGGGCGGCGATTCACGTACACCTCGGGGTGGAGGGCCTTGCAGAGGGCCTCCCATGGGAGCTTGTGGGCGAGATGGGTTGTCATGTTTGACGACGCTTGGGCAACTCGTCGGGATCGTTCGACCGAACGTAGGTCTTCGACGTCGAGGACCCTGATGGTGGATGGCCTGGGTTCTTGGCAGGTCCAACTGTGTGTGCGTCTGTTTGTCAGGGGCTGCACCAAGCGCAACACACAGCCTCAACACACGGCCCTAAGGATACGCTTCTTGCTCGGCAGCGTGGACAATGGCGGACGGTTGTTGTATGAAGCATCACTTGGGTCTGGCGATGATTGATGCTGTCCACAGTGCACCTTCACTCACGATTCGACGGAGTCTCCCTTTCATCCGTGATATCCTCTCAACTCGCCATTACGGTCGCTGGGGAGCTCTCACTGAGAGTCTCGGCCATGATGACACCACTAGAGCCCCGTTTTCGGGAGTCCATATAAAGGCAATAACCCAAAATATAGAATAGGGTGTGCCTTCTATCTGATAAAACCTTTCCCAGCAAGAATCCTTGATGTATTTTATA